>JANZXR010000006.1:36789254-36800138 GCA_027575705.1 Erythroxylum echinodendron
TTAGATGCAGAACAAGGATAGTGAAAGAAACTAGGAAACACACAAACATGGGAAACTTTATATCCTTATCAGCACAAGATATTAGATGCAGAACAAGGATAGTGAAAGAAACTAGGAAACACACAAACATGGGAAACTTTATATCCTTATCAGCACAAAGTGTGTTACATTCTATCATGCTATGTAGATCAACACAATAAGAGAACTACTAGCTAACACTGACTAGTAATTGGTAGTTAGTCAGTTGTTTGAAAAGAAGCAATCAGCTAACTAACAATGAAAAACCCCTATATTTTCCGTATATATAGATGTATATGCATATGTTAATAATGCTCGAACTACAGTCATAAGACAGGAAGATGATGCAAGTTTGTTTCTCATGATACATACCGGAAGATTGTCTGACCAAAAAGAGAAGCCTGACCCCTTTCTTTAGAATACGTTTGATTCATATGGTCTTTTATGTCCACTGAACCACTAACTCTTAACCAGAAATGGAAATCATCATATTTTACAAGCTGCATCATTGTCCACTTCGATAAGAAAAACGTCGTTGAGTTTAACAACCTTTACACAAGCTCGGTTCTGCTAAAAAGGGTTTCACAAATTCAATTCCTACTGCTATCCAATCCATTTGAGTTCAACTCAAGAACAGAGGATGAGCATAAGCTTATTGGTTATGAGAGTTTATTATGCAAATATTTTAGTGCTTAATGTACTTTGCAAGATGCAACTTAATAACTCGATTACATTGCAAAACTTTGAGAAAAGATTGGTGCCTGGCATTACTTGGGATCGGCAATGTGAGTTTATGTGATGACTGTAGGTTTCTCCCTCCAATGAAGTCTTTCAACCCTGATGATATTGACAATGGCAGATCTGCCAAAAACCAAAATTACATTTAATATAAAATTGTTAAAATCATACAAGATATGATTTATGAGCACAGGTGATGATTAGCTTACCTATTAATGGTTTAAGGGCTGTTTAAGCATCCGTCTACTGTTTGGAGACATCCGGTTCGAATTGTTAAAACATACATTCTCAGAGTTGCACCAGCTGATCCAGTTCCCTGCATAATTGTTAATCCCCAGCTGCGCCAAATCTGGTAGAGCATATGTAGCTATAAAAGTTAAAAGGAATCAATCAGTAGTATTTACAGACAAACAGAATATGATCTGTGATCCATCGGCAAATACGAATTGAACACCTTGTTTCAAAGCTACCTGAAGCATTGTATAGAGGTACACAGTGGTGATTGCTTCAAATTGGAATGATTGAACAATTATAGTTAATGGAAGCTAAACTATAAAGGAGTTACATTTTAACTTACAGGATCAGTATATGAAAAGTCATCAGCAAATTGAAGACGTAACTTCATGTAACAGAAAATTACCAACAGATCATGCATTGTTGGAAAAAATGGCATGATCAAATTGAAAGAAATAAGGAAAAAAAAAAAACTACCATACTCTTCACCTAGTTTGCTCTTAGAGATCACATCTCCATGGTATTCAATCATTTTGTTAGCTCCTTCAGATTGGCATTCCTGGTAAACAAATATATGTTAACTAGTTGCATTTTTGAAAGACTGTCCATTAATAATTACTGTTCAAATAATCAGAAAGCAAGATGCATTTGGAGAACAACTAAATTTCATTAGTTAGAATGCTTTTACTATGCAATCGTATCTAGAAAATAAGTTTCTTACGTATGTTGCCCAATGCTGTTTCACCACATCAGCAACAGAGACTAGTTTCTTCCCTGGTTTATTGATTTGTTTCTGTGAGTAATTACTTTAAGCCAAAACATAGCCTTTAATTCATCTCCTATTTTAGGGTGTTGAGCTGTATATAACTGTATAGTGATAAAATAGGAAGGTATTTACTACTATTGATTGTAGTAATAGTTACCGTCACCACTAAACTATTCAGACAATGCCGAT
Source organism: Erythroxylum echinodendron (assembly GCA_027575705.1). NCBI lineage: Eukaryota > Viridiplantae > Streptophyta > Magnoliopsida > Malpighiales > Erythroxylaceae > Erythroxylum > Erythroxylum echinodendron. The sequence goes on from JANZXR010000006.1 coordinate 36,791,200, forward strand.
CAGTCGTTTCCCATGGCCCACGACTGATTTTGCCGTCGGAAAGGGTCGCGGGAAGTTGACAAGAAGCGACCTTCTTATCGATCTCTCTGTCCGACATCCGACAAGTGTGACCTTTCACCACCGGCGCCAACTATCTCAGCAGTCACTAGTGAGCTGATTTCCTTGAGTTTTCCATTTGTTCACCGTCAGGTCGTCAGAAATTTAGCCGGACAGTTATCAGAAAATTTTTCCGGAGACTTTTCCATTCATGGCTCCTACAGATTTTTCGTCTTAATCAGGTGCTTTTCCCTTTCTTTATCTTCCCTCAATTACGACAAAGAAACGAGTAGGTAGTTCTAATTATACCTCATGGACTGCCTCTGTTGAATTGTGGTGTATGGGTCAAGGCCTAGTCAATCACTTAACTACTAGGGTTGAGCATATTGAAACAAATAAATCTGCTTCGGCTCAAATTGGTGCATTATTATGTAGTATGTTATGACAAATAATTGATCCTCAATTCCACCCTATTTATAAGGCATACAGAACTTGTATTGAGATATGGAGTCAAGCAAAATTACTTTATAATAGCGACATTCAAACATTTTATTCTGCAGTATCAAACTTGGTTAATCTCAAACAACAAGATATGAACATGTATGAATTTCTTGGTAGAATGGCCTCCCTGAAAACAGAATTCAACCTATTACTACTTCCTGGTAAGTCTGCAATAGAAGATCTGGCAAGTGAGATAAATTTTTTATGGTTCTTAATCTTACTGCAATCAGTCCTGAACTTTGTAACAGGCCCTAGACTGACTTCTGGTTGTGGGACCTTGTAGCTGAATGTCAGATAGGTTATGTTTGAGAGACTTCCTCCCTTTATCACCTATCTTGAATGAGGGAATAAGAGCTCGTTAAGAGAGAACTCTTCAATCTCTGGAACTAACAATGAGTCAACAAAAATTCTGCTTGTTTATTCATGCTCTAAAGAGCTGTAAACTAGCTTACAGCCCTTAACAATCCCTACTTTTCAGGAATAAAAATCTCAACTGAAAGATAAAACAACTTATCATAATAAAACAAACAACTCCTAATATTCTGGTATCTTATTCAGATAACTTATCTACTCCTTCCTTTCCCCACGTTTGAATATTCAGATAACTTATCTACTCCTTCCTTTGTCCACGTTGCGTGAATCTCTGGTAAACTTGGTTAGCAGAATCTTGCTGCTCTTGACCCACAACATTACTCGGCCCATAGAGAATGCGCTTGACCTCAAGCGCAAGAGGGATAACACTGAAGTATATTGGCAATAGGTTCCCAAGAAGCATCAGCAAGCGAGAGACCTTCCTAATGAATGAGAACATGCGTAATTCCAGAGAAGGTGTGTGATTCCAAGACTGCTTTAGGAGTGGGCTAAATAGCACCTTTGTAAACAACTGGAAGTTGAGGTACTGTGGTAGGTGATCCATAGAATTTCTTTAGACGGGAAATATGGAATACAAGATGAATTTTGGGCGCTTTTGATGGAAGGGTGAGGCGGTAAGCAACCGTCCCAACTTTTTCAGCAACAACGAAGGGCTCGTAAAAGCGAGAAGATTATTTCTGTTGCTTTTGAAAGTTAAAGATAACTGACGATAAGGGTGAAGCCTAGGCAGGACCTTGTCAACAACTTCAAAATAAATGTTACGATGGTGGAAATCATAGGTAGTTTTCATGGTATTTTGAGCTTGTAAAAGGCGTTCTCGCAAATCTGCCTGAAACTGATGACGAGTTTGCAACTCAATATTTATTGCTGCAACCTTCGCAAGACCAGAACAATATCATAGAAGGCGAGGCGGAGGTCTGCCATACACAACTTCGAAGGAAGTTGCTTTCAGAGAAGAGTAGTGTTATAACAATATTCAGCCCATGCTACCCAATCAGTCTAGTGATGTGGGTGATCACTGGTAAAACAATGAAGATACATCTCTAACACACTATTAACTGCCTCAGTTTGCCCATCAGTTTAGGGACGATAAGCAGAGCTGAAAGGGAGTTTACAGCCACTCAACTGGAACAATTCAAACCAAAAGGAGCTAGTTAAAGTGGCGTCCCTGTCACTAACAATGGATTCTGGCAATCCATGCAACTTAAAAACCTAGTCAAAGAAAAGACAAGCAACAGAAATAGCTAAATAAGGATGAGAGAGTGGCAAAAAGTGGGCATACTTTGGGAAACGATCAACTACTACGAGCAGCACTGTTTTGCTACAGGAGGGAAGGCTGTCAATGAAATACATTGAAATATCTGACCGTATTTGATTGGGAATTGGAAGAGGCTGTAAAAGACTGGCAGGCTACAAGTTTTCAGATTTATTTTTCTAACAGATTTCGCAAGTTTTCACCAGTTCTTGGACCTGTTTCTTCATACTCGACCAATAAAAATCTACAGAAATTCTATGAAGTGTCTTTTGATAGCCAGAATGACACTGAGCATGAATAGTAGAGATAATGGCTTGTGGAAGTGAAGAAGATGATGAAATATACCCCTTATTCTGAAAAATATAAGACCATCCTTATAGGAACATTGGTCAACCGCAGTTCCTGCAGTAATTTTCTTAATGAATTGCCGTAATTCAGGACCGCTGGAAATTTCTGCTCACACATCATCAAAAAAACCAGTTGAGGCATGGAAATCGCAGCTAAAACGCCCACATCATCATGCTGGTGTGAGAGAGCATCAAACATCACATTTTCACGGCTTGTTCGATATTCCACCTGAAAATCGAGTCCCATGAGTTTGCTAACCCAATGTTGTTGAGGAGATGTGATAACTTTCTGCTCTAGTAGAAACTTAAGGCTATAATGATTAGTCCAAATCAAGAAATGCTGACCCCATAAATATGACCTCCAGTGGCAAACAGCTTTAGCTAACCCAATCAGTTCCTTTTAATAAGCTGGTAAGTGACGGTATCGTTGGGCCAAAATGCGGCTAAAGAAAGCAATTGGGTGACCCTCTTGTTGTAGAACAGCCCCTATACCTACATCAAAGGTATCACATTCAACAACAAACAGCTTGGAAAAATCCAAAAGAGCTAAAACAGGTGCTGTGGTCATGGCCAACTTTAAGGCCTCAAAAGCTAAAGTGGATTCTAGTGTCTAGGAAAAAGAGTTTTTCCGTAATATGGAAGTGAGAGGAGCAGCTATAGCCCTATAATATTTGCACAAATTTTCTGTAATAACCTGTGAGACCAAAAAATCTACGTAACGCCCGTACAATATTGGGTTGGGGCCATTGAATCATAGTTGCAATCTTTTGAGGGTCATCTTCTACTCCTTTGGAAGATATCAGATGGCCCAAGTAAGAGAACTGGGACTGCCCAAATAAACATTTGGAGTGATTGAGGTACAAAGAATGTTGTTTGAGCAAGGAGAAAACAATTAGAAGATGTTGCATGTGCTCTGCCCATGTCCTGCTGTAAATTGAGATGTCATAAAAACATAAATTTTCGCAAATATTGTTTGAAAATGCCATTCATGAGAGCTTGAAAAGTTGATGGTGCATTCAAAAGGCCGAAAGGCATAACCAAAAATTCGAAGTGGCCATGGTCAGTGCAGAAGGCAGTTTTCTCCATGTCGATGTCTTTCATTCGTATTTTTGATACCCTGAATGCAGGTCCAGCTTGGAAAAGAAACAAGCACCATATAATTCTTCCAATAATTCATCAATTACAGGAATTGAAAATTTATCCTTCACCGTTTGGGAGTTCAACGCAAGGTAGCCTACACATAATCGCCAAGAATTATCTGCCTTTTTAACCAAGAGAATTGGCACAGAAAAAGGGGATCGACTGGGCCGTATAATTCCCTGCTTAAGCATCTCATTGCATTGACGCTATATCTCATATCTCGTCTTTCTAGCCATGGGGATAGCGATATGGACGGACAGCAATAGGACCCACTCCTGGTGCTAGGGATATGTGGTGATCATAGTTCCAAGATGGCGGCAGTCCTCTCGGAGTGTTGGATAGAACTTGAAATTCGTTAAGGATGCTCTGAAGTTCTAGTTCCTTATCTGCAACAGCTAGAGATGAAATTAATGAAGAGTTAGTATGTTGAGGAACATTCTTGATCCCATTTAATTCCATTTCCTGGTTCTGCCACTAGAAACACATCTTCTTTTCAGAAAAATTCTTTGGACCAAGTGTCCAAAGCCAGTTAATCCCAGCACTACACTATATCCATAAAGAGGTAGCAAATATAAATTTAAATAGAAAATTTGTGGTCCTAACTGAATTGGAAGCAATTTGCATATTCCAGGATTGCTCACTTTCTCTCCATTAGCCACCGTCACCCTTATTGCAGCCTTGGTCTCTATAGGTATTTTCAGCCGCTCTATTAGTGCTGAATCAACAAAACATCAAAAGTATGAATGGCTTACCATTGAAAGATCCCTCTACTTGGATGGTTTGAGGCTTATGCAAGTTGGTAATTACATGGAAGGAAATTTCTGGCTCCTCTACGTCTTCTTCCAAATTTTCTAATTCATTTTCATCAACCCCTTCCAACCAGAACAAACGTTTACATTGGTGCCCTAGTTTATATTGTTCGCCACAATTGAAACACAAGCCCTTGGCACGCCTTTCCTCCCTCTCCGCCCGATTGAGCCTTTTTACAAAGGGCACTCAATGATTTATACCAATAGAGCCCTTCCGAGAACCACTTCCCTCTAATCGTTGTTGGATTCCCCTTTGTTCATAAAGTCGGGCCAAGCTCATAGCCCTAGTCAAATCTCGTGGGTTTTGTAGTTCTACTTCTACTGCTATTGCTTCCTTTAGGCCACTGGTGAAGATTTCCACCTCTTGTTCGTGGGACAAGGTACCGGCCCTGGCTGCCAATTGCTCAAAACGCCACTAGTACTCCTCAATAGTCCCTGTTTGTCTGAGTTTGGACAGTTCCCCAAGCTTGTTACTGCAGATTGGAGGTCCAAAACGTAGGTTGCAATTGATTTTGAATTCATCCCAAGTCAATTGTGGTTGGTCTCGCTCTAGTTTAATGAACCCCAGTTGAGCATCTCCTTCTAAATCAAAGGATGCCAGTCCAACCTTGTCTTTTGCTGCAGTATGCTGATGGTGGAATAAATGCTCGCAGCGGTTTAACCAATCCAAAAGGTCAGAAGATCCATCATAGCGTGGAAAATCAAGTTTGGAGTATTTTGGAACAAAGTTGCCCCCTTCATGGTTTCCTGCTCTAGTCCTTTGTTCTCGATTACTAGACCCCTCTCCATGGCTAATAGCTAATTCTCGGGATAGTCTTTCTAACTGGGTTGCAACATCCTTCTGTCTAGCTTCATTGAGTGTCTTTTCTTTTTCTTTCTCTACCCTATCTTTGGCTTGATCTTCCTGATACATAGCCATAAAGGCTCCAAATTGTTGCTGGAAATTGCTTCCATCTCCCATCACCAGTGGTTCTAATACCAAATTGTCACAAGCCCTAGACCGAATCCTGGTTATAAAACCTGTAGACAATCCCATGAAAGTAGATAGTCCCTTAATTAAGGGATTATTCTTAGAGATTATCCTTAACTGTAATATCTAGCTATATTAGAGATATTTCTATATTAGGGATATTTCCTAATAAGGAGTCTTCCTAAATTGGGAGACTACCACCACTATGTAACCTAGCTCTATATAATTACCTATGGGTCTGCAACATATGTAAGATAGAACTTTCAATAAATATCGAAGTTCACATGATATCAGAGCCACACGCTCTTCCATGACCTACAAGGCTGCAATGGTGGGATCTCGATCTTCGTCCCTCGAGACCACCAGGCTCAACGCCTTTTACTGGATCAGAAAATCAACCTAATTCAGTTAGCATACAACCAAAAAATTCATTACAAATTTCAATCCAGAAGTTGAATGGAAGAAACTACCTAGAATGGTCCCAATCAGCCCGTCTTGTAATTACTGGAAAAAGAAAGATAGGGTATATAATAGGAGCAATCCAAACTCCAAGATCAAAAGACTCAAATTTCGACCAGTGGTGCTTGGAAAATGCCATGGTTACAGCCTGACTCATCAATTCCATGGAACCAAGCGTTGGAAGACCCTTTATCTTTCTCTCAACAGCCAAAGATGTATGGGAAGCAGTTAAAGAAACATACTCAGACCTGGAAAACTATGCTTAGCTGTTTGAACTCAATTCAAAAATGTGGAAGATGCAACAGGGTGAACAAGATGTGACTGCATATTATAATGAGATGACTATAATATGGCAAAAGTTGGATCTATTTGAGGAAACAAAGTGGAAAGATCCAGAAGATGCAGCGCAATATAGAGAGAAAGTTGACAAAGGACGAGTATTTGTATTTCTTGCTGGCTTGAAGGCAGAATTGGATGAAGTTAGGGGACAGATTTGGGGCATAGGCCACTACCATCAATCAGAGAAGTCTTATCTGGAGTCAGAAGAGAGGAAGCCAGGAAGAGTATCATGTTGAAAAAAAATGACACCATGGATTTCCAGAATGAAGGTTCAGCTTTTGTCTCAAAGAATAGTGACAGTGAGGGTGAGAAAGGTAAAAACAACAAGAAAACTTGGTGTGATTTTTGTAAAAAACCATGGCATACAAAAGATACCTGCCGGAAGATACATGGCAAACCAGCAGACTAGAAGAAAAAAATGGCTAGTAGAGAAGGAGAAGGGAAAGCTTTGCAAGCTGGGAACCAGTCCAGTCATGACCAGGATACCTCCAGCTCAACTAGGACCTTTCCTTTCACAAAGGAACAGCTGGATCATCTGTACACGTTCCTTCCAGCTGAGAGTACCCAACAACCTTCTTGTTCTATAGTCCAGTCAGGTATAATCCTTCCAAAAGCCTTTGTTTGTTCTATACCCTCCTACTCTTGGATAGTTGACTCTGGAGCCACCGATCACATGACTGGTAGTTCCAAATTTTTCTCTTCTTACACACCGTGTGCAGGAAACCAGAAAATTAGAATTGCAGATGGTTCCTTAGCTTCAATCGCAGGAAAAGGAACAGTCCCTATTTCAGATACCTTAACCCTAAAAAATGTTCTTCACATTCCCAATCTATCGTATAATCTTGTTTCTCTTAGCAAGTTAACCAAAGATATGAATTGCAAATCTAATTTTTGGTCGACTCATTGTATGTTTCAGGATTTGGAATCGGGGAGGGTGATTGGGGTTGCTAAGGTTACTGGAGACTTATATATCTTGCAAGAAGAAGACAAGAAACATGAAGAAAGGAGCTGTCACATTACTGTTATCAAGGAGGAGGAAGAAATAATGATGTGGCATTATAGGTTAGGACATCCTAGTTTACAATACCTAAAGTGTGTGCTACCTCATTTATCTATCAATAAAAGTTACTAGTTTTCAATGTGAATGTTGTGAATTAGCTAAACTTCATAGAAGTCATTATCTCATTAACAACAACCGGTGTTCGAAGCCATTTATGTTAATTCACAGTGATTTATGGGGTCCCTCTAGAACTCAAACACCTAGTGGAAAGCGGTGGTTCCTCACTTTCATTGATGACTGTTCTAGGGTCACATGGGTATTTCTTTTGGGAGATAAATCGGATGTTTGTGCCACATTTGTGTCCTTCTATAACATGGTTAGAACTCAATTTCAAAAGGAGATTAGAATGTTAAGAAGTGACAACGGGAAGGAGTATGTGAACTTGGCGTTAAAAAACTTCCTAGATAGCAAAGGGATTATCCATCAAACCTCCTGCAATTACAACCCACAGCAGAATGGAATTTTTGAATGTAAAAATAGACACCTTTTAGAGGTAGCTAGAGCAATCAGCTTTCAAACACGTCCCAAAAAACCTACGGGGAGAAGCAGTTCTCACTACCAATTTTTTGATCAATAGACTTTCCTCCAAAACATTAAAATTCCAAACCCCATTACAAACCTTCACTTCCTTCTTTCCTAATACAAAACTGAACTCACCTGTCCCTCTGAAAATATTTGGAAGCACTGTTTTTGTCTATAACCATGATCCCAAGAAATCCAAACTAGATCCTAAAGCTATCAAATGTATCTTTGTTGGATACTCTAGAACCCAAAAGGGATGTAAGTGTTTTCATCCAACATCCCGGAAATTTTTTACCTCTATGGATGTTACATTTTTTGAAGGTAAACCTTATGATAGTCACACTAATCTTAAGGGGAGTATTTAAGTGAGGAAGATGAGAGGTCTAGTGGGAAAAAAACTGAGATAGTGAATCTAGAAGGACCAGCAGTAAAAAAGATTACTGGTTAGGGGGAGGAAATAGAAAATCAGGAAAAAGCAGGAAGTGAAAAGCAGAGAACATTTTACGGTGTAGTATATAGCAAGGGAGTAAAGGAAGTAATCTTTGATACAACCCAATTATCATCTCCGAATCTGAATCCTAACCCCTCAACATCTGAGACTGAAATTAATATTACACAACTAGGTAACTCAAATGATTTTCCTGGTGATATTTTTCTTCCTATTGCAATTAGAAAAGGAAAAAGATCATGCACACAATACCCTACTTCTAGCTTTGTCTCTAATGCAAATTTGTCTCCAACTTTTTCTGCCTTTATTTCCACACTAACCAGTGCAAAAATTCCAAACAATGTACATGATGCTCTAGCTATTCCTAAGTGGAGGGAGGCAGTTTTTGGAAGAGTTAAAAGCCCTGGAAAGAATGGCACTTGGAAGAAAACAAATCTGCCAAGAGGAAAAAAACTGGTTAGATGTCGGTGGATATTTACCATTAAATACAATGCAGATGGTTCAATAGAAAGACATAAAGCTCGATTGGTAGCAAAGGGTTACACTCAAACATTTGGGGTAGACTACACTGAAACATTCTCTCCAGTGGCAAAATTGAACACTATCAGGGTCCTATTGTCAGTGGCTGCATGTTTAGACTGGCCTCTAATCCAACTAGATGTAAAAAATGCTTTCTTGAAT
>JANZXR010000006.1:36800238-36816023 GCA_027575705.1 Erythroxylum echinodendron
AGAAAGAAGCATAGAAGTCTATACGGATGCAGACTATGCTGGCTCAATAACTGACAGAAGATCAACATCAGGCTACTGCACCTATTTATGAGGAAATATGGTAACATGGAGAAGTAAAAAGCAACATGCAGTAGCTAGGAGTAGTGCAGAAGCTGAGTACAGGGCTATGGCTCAAGGAGTGTTTGAAGTCTTATGGCTTCGAAGAGTTGACTGAGCTAAATTTGGAAGTTAAGCCTCCCATGAAGTTGTATTGTGACAATAAGCCAGCCATTAATATTGCACACAATCCAATACCTCACGAAAGGACAAAGCATATAGAGGTTGATAAGCACTTTATCAAGGAAAAAATGGAAGATCGAAGCATATGTATTCCAATTTTTCCTACTAAAGAACAGAGAGCAGATGTCTTTACAAAGGGACTGTTAAGACAACCATTTGAAGAGCAAATTAGCAAGTTGGGCATGATCGACATCTTTGTACCAACTTGAGGGAGAGTGTAGGCAATCCCATAATAGTAGATAGTCCCTTAATTAAGGGATTTTCTTAGAGATTATCCTTAGCTATAATATTTAGCTATATTAGGGATATTTCTATATTAGGGATATTTCCTAATAAGGAGTCTTCCTAAATTAGGAGACTACCACCACTATGTAACCTAGCTCTATATAATGACCTATGGGTATGCAGCATATGTAAGATAGAATTTTTAATAAATATCGAAGTTTACTGGACCTTGTAGCTGAATACGAGATAGGTTATGTTTGAGACTTCCTCCCTTTATCACCTATCTTGAATGAGGGAATGTTAAGAGAGAATTCTTCGATCTCTGGAACTAACAATGAGTCAACAAAAATTCTGCTTATTTATTCATGCTCTAAAGAGTTGTATTTAAACTAGCTTACAACCCTTAACAATCCCTAGTTTTCAGCAATAAAATCTCAACTGAAAGATAAAACAACTTATCAGAATAAAACAAACTCCTAATATTTTGATATCTTATTCAAATAACTTATCTACTCCTTCCTTTCCCCACGTCTGAATATTCAAATAACTTATCTACCCCTTCTTTTGTCCACTTTTGAATTTTTCATGCGTGAATCTCTAGTAAACTTGGTTAGCAAAATCCTACTGCTCTTGACCCACAACAAACTTACTTCAGTACAAGATCAGATTTTGGCAAGTCCTACAATACCTTCTCTGGATGACGTATTTGCTCGCTTATTGCGTGTTTTGTCACCTAGCATTATGATACGATCTCCCTCAGTTAATTCTGCCGCTTTAGCCTCTCAGTCTCAAAAGTACTAATAAAGTAGGGGATCATAGTGGTTGACCCAAATGTCATTATTGTAGTCAATGGGACATACAAAGGATAAATGTTATAAATTGCATGGTCGCCCTCGAGCTGCTAATGTTGTTGATATTGATCAATCTAACCTTCAATCAGAATCCTCTACTCAACCATCGTTGACTCTTACTAGTACTAATTATGAAGAGTATCTCAAGTATCAGGCAGTTAAGCCATCTTCCTCTTCCATTGCTTCGATAGCTCATTTGGGTAATTCCGAAGCATATCTCACTAAGTCTTTCCCTTGGGTACTTGATTTTGGTGCTTCTGATCATATCTCTGAAAACCCACATTTACTCTCTCATGTTACTAACACTACATCTTTTCCTCCTGTTAATTTAGCTAATGGGACTCAAACAATTGTTAAGCTTGTAGATTCTGCTCAAGCAATTCCATCCTTGCATTTAGAACATGTTCTTTATATTCCTAATTGCCCCTTTAATCTTGTATTCGTCGGTAAACTTACACAATCTTTAAATTGTTAATCATTTTTAATAAAAATTCTGTTGTATACAGGATCGCAGTACAGGATGGATGATTGGCATATGACATGAATCACAGGGCCTTTATCAATTAAATCCACCTCCTCCACCTACAAGATGCACTATTTCATAATCTAAAATTATAATTCACAATCGTTTGGGTCATCCTAGTTTGTTGAAGCTCCAGAAGATGGTGCCTAGTTTATCTAACTTATCTTCCTTACATTTTGAATCTTGTCAGCTTGGAAAACAGTCTCGAAGTTCATTTCCAAAGCATGTCAATAAACAGGCTACATCCCTTTTGAGTTAGTTCATTCAGACATTTCGGGTCCTTCTCGTGTCTCTTCTATTTTGGGATTTCAATATTTTGTAACATTTATTGATGATTATTCTCGTTGCATTGAGTTATTTTTAATAAAAGCTCCTTTAGAATTATTTTCCATTTTTAAATTCTTCTATGCAAAATTTAAGACACATTTTAACACTAATATTCGTGTGTTGAGAAGTGATAATGCTCGTGAATATTTGTCCATTCCCTTCACTCAATTCATGTCTTCCCAAGGAATTCTTCATCAGACCTTATGTTCTTATACTCCATGACAAAATGGGATTGTTGAATGTAAGAATAAACATCACATAGAAATTGCTCATACCTTGCTTTTACACAATCGAGTTCCATCACAATATTGGGCAGATGTTGTCTTAACTACATGCTTCTTGATTAATCGCATGCCTTCGTCCACTATACAGAATCAGGTACCCCATTCCATCTTATTTCCTGATCAACCATTAGTCTCCCTTCCACCACGAGTCTGGTGTTGCACATGTTTAATTCATATCTCTTCCCCTAGTCAAGATAAACTATCAGTTAAATCCACCAAATGTATTTTTCTAGGATACTCACGTCTTCAAAAAGGTTATAACTATTATTCTCCATCAACACATCGATATTTTGTTTCTGCTAATGTTACATTCTTTAAATCTCTCGATTCTACTCATCATCTCCAACAGATATCACATTTCTTAGTAAGGTCCTTCCAACTCCTTCCATTACACCTATTCCTTATGTTGCTCCTCTTTCTAATCCTCTTTTCGAGTCTGTCCAGTGTTCACCTCTTATCGAATAGTCCTCTCCTGAGAATGGTAATCTTCCACGTCATACAAATGATCCTGATCCTGATCCTGATGATAAGACCCCTATAGAGGCTCCGGTTGATTAAGTTCTTGCTCCAGATTCCTCACCTACCTTTTGAAGATCAGTTTCCCATTGCCATCCCCAAAGGTACATGGTCCACTCACAACCCTAATCCAATTTCTTAGTTATCATCGTTTATCACTATCATATTCTGCTTTCGTATCCACCCTCTCTTCTGTCTCTGTTCCTTCTAATGTTCATGAGGCAATTAATGATCCCGGGTGGCATCAAGCAATGGTTGAAGAAATGACTGCTCTACATACTAACGATACTTGGGAGTTAGTTTCGTTGCCCCTAGGCCATTCCACTATTGGTTGTCGTTGGATATATAACGTCGAAGTTGGTCGGAATGGTCAAGTTGATCGACTAAAGGCACGTTTGGTGGCTAAAGGGTATACACAGATTTATAGGTTGGATTATTATGAAACTTTCTCTCCTGTGGCCAATATGTCTTCTATTCGCTTGTTTTATCCATGGTTGCCATTCACCAATGGCCTCTCAATCAATTGGACATTAAAAATGCCTTTCTACATGGTAAGCTTCAGGAAGAGATTTACATGGAGTAATCACCTAGATTTGTTGCTCAGGGGGAGTCTACCTTGGTGTGTAAGCTTCGTCACTATTTATATGGTTTGAAACAATCTCTTCGTGCCTAGTTTGGACGGCTTAGTCATGTTGTTCAAGAGTTTGGTATGATTCGATGTGAGTCTGATCACTCTGTCTTCTATAAATATACATCATCAGAACAATGTATCTATCTGATTGTCTATGTGGATGATATTGTCACTATTGGAAGTGATCAAGGTGGGATTGAACAATTGAAGACACATTTGTTCTGTCAGTTTCAGGCAAAAGATTTGGGTTTACTCCGATATTTTCTTGATATAGAAGTTGCTCAGTCCCAATCTGGCATTGTACTCTCTCAGAGAAAGTATGCATTGGATATTCTAGAAGAGACAAGGATATCAGATTGTAGACCAACAGACTCTCCTATGGATCCTAATTCAAAGTTTTTACCTAATCAGGGGGAACCACTTGCTGATCCTGGCCGATATCGAAAATTGATAGGAAAATTTAATTATCTCACCATCACACAACCTGATATTTCTTTCTCGGTTAGTGTTGTTAGTCAATTCCTACAAGCTCATTATGATAGTCATTGAGATGCAGTTATTCGAATTTTGAGGTACATTAAGGGTGCACCAGGAAAAAGATTATTATATAAAAAATGCGAGACATTCGCAAATTATTGGATACTCTGATGCTGATTGGGCAGGTTCTCCATCTGATAGGCGTTCTACTTTAGGCTTTTGTGTCCTTGTTGAAGGAAATCTTGTATCTTGGAAAAGTAAGAAGCAATATGCTGTTACCAAGTCGAGAGTAGAAGTAGAATATCGGGCAATGGCTCTAGCAACTTATGAGCTTATTTGGTTGAAGCAATCAGTTCAAGATTTAAAATTTGCATAAGTATCACAGATGATGTTATTTTGTGTTAATCAAGCTACTCTCCATATTGCTTCTAACCCAGTACATCATAAAAGAACCAAACAAATAGAAATTGATTGCCAATATATTCTCGAGAAAGTTTTGTCTAGTTGCATCACTACTAGTCATGGCAGTTCAACCAATCAACTAGCAAATATCGTGTCCAAATCTCTTAGAGGTTCTCGTATTGAATTTATATGTAACAAGCTTGGTGTTTATATGCTCCAGCTTGAGGGGGAGTGTTGAGTTGTATATAACTGTATAGTGATAAAATAGGAAGGTATTTACTATTATTGATTGTATTTCCTATTTTAAGGTTAGGCATCAACTATTTAGACATGTATTTTCATCAATGTATATACGACAAGAATAATAGATTTCTCAGAGTTTCAAATAGGGCAATGCACTGACTTAGCGGAAGTCAATGAAGAGATCTTATGAGACACGAGAGATGAATTGGTAGGAATTCCATAGAGAGTTTAGAGATATATACACACTGCAAATATATCAGGATTGAAAGAAGATGAAGTTCTACAGACAGAGGAGATGGTGGTAGTAGGGAGGCTCGCTTTGCAGCATTGTCTAAGTATACATTAGAAGTTGTAGCAAATAAGGGATAGCTATTACCGATTTGAGCAAGGTCTGAAGACGAATAGTCCCTTAGGTTTGGAATCTACTACTTCTAATTTTAAGAAGTTACTAGATACTGCACTCAGAGTAGAGGATTTGATAAAACAAGGCAGAAGAAGAGGAGAGCTAAAGAGGCAACCAAAAAGTCATTATATAGAGGGGAGTCGGTCTGTTAAGAGGGGTGTTAATCATTCATGGTCTACTGGTGCAGGGGGACCTAGGAGAGTTGATGCTACATCGAGCAAGAGTGGTAGTTTCTACCAACTTGGTGGAGGTCGAGGAGCTGGTAGGGATTCAAGACAGCAGAACACTACTAGTGCACCATCAATTGGATCCGACAGAAGGATTGTTCAGAGGTTCAGAGGACCTTTTAATAAAGGAGTCAGAGGGTTACAGAGTTGTGCTACTTGTGGGAGAGTAAAAGGGATAGTAAAAACACAAAATTTTGAAGGGACTGATATATGTGAAGTTGAATAAGATGTGATAATGGAAATGATGAACAAATAGTTAGCTTATGGTATCGGTATGCTTAGACTGATGTAGCAAAAAGTGAAAGTGTTACAGAACAGGATTGATATTGATGACTAGGAATAGTTGAAGGCTATTTTAGGTCTACTTTGAGGTTGTAAAAAAACTTTTCCCAAGGACACTATTCTCAACTAGGCAAAAAGTACATGGAACTATACTTTAAAGAAAACGATTGAAACTAATGAATAAGTATAAAATACTGATAAAAAGACACGATTCTTCTCCAAAATAGAACTTAAAAGGAGATAAAAATAATAATTAAGAAAGATAACTAAATAAGAGAGAAAATTACTTACTGAAAAAGTGTTTCATAGGTCTTGCCAGTGATTGATTCAGGTGCAGGCTGTCAACTGTTGTAATTAAACTGGAAAGTAACAGAAATATCACCATAATTATGCAAACAATAGGTCTCTAATTAACTCAATATTGACAACATATGCTAGTAATCACTTGAAATGGGCAAAACATGAGATTTCCACTTGGACATGGGTCAGGAATAAATTTGGAAAGTTTCAAGAATTTGCAAAAACAAATCGATACATAGTGGAAGTTGAAAATGGGAAACAAAAGATTGCTAAAAGAAGGATAAAAGGAATTGGTGGATTCCACAACTCATTTTTGCTAGTGCCATATCTAATCATCGTATTCTCTAAAAACTGGAAGGAAAAGAAGAACAGACAAGAGAACAAGTTACGACTGGTTGTGATATTAAAGCTGCATGTTATGGGTATGAACCATATAGGGGCCTGGAGTTGAGCAACTACATTCATTATCTAGACAAAGTAATAAGCGCCAACTCACCTTGATGCCCCAATCATATTCAGGCTCTCCAAGATTACGGCTTGCACTCATTATGAATCCACCATTTGCATATAGCTATAAAGAAATATTTTTCCAAGTAATTAATAAGAGGGAAAAATTAAGTAAACTTAGAATTGCAAATTTTTTGTTAAACACAAGTAGACTGTTCTTACATTCCTCTTTCAAATTACAGCAGAAACAGCTGGGGTAGACAGAGTGCCTTTTCTGCAATAACAGATTATTAATGGGTCAAGCATATAACCAAAAAGTCGAAAATGTGGTTTGTTTTTGTTGACTACAATTAAAGGGTGCCATAAGAAATTAATAATTTCTGCCAGCATGTCTATAGTCATTGTTCAACTTAACAAGAATTTTAGCCGGCCACCAAAGTCCTAAGAAATGGATGCACCAAAATCTTGAAGTTATTCAAGTAACATTATTCTATAACAATGAAATACCACAATTAGGGTGTACATTGCGCAACAATAAAGTAGTATTTCTGCACAACCCTCAGCTCATTCCAGGTAACTGGTAGAATTATGTCCCACCATAGCTGATATTTCCCAATTTGACACAAATCCAAATCTTTTCTTGTTGAATGTCATGTTGCACGAGATGGCAACCTAAGACTTTTAAAGCCAACAAGGGATATACTGTGTGTTCTTTTCAGAAGAGGCCATGCAAAAGAAACAAAACTACGCCGAGGTATCTGGTTTTCGGGGCAACCATGAAGCAAATTTGTCATCCACTAAGGATTCAACAAGAAGAGATTTGATCCAAAGATTTTTCTAGAATTCCTGCTAAAATTCTAGAAGAAAAAGGAAGCTTTTAGAACCTTCTAGAATATTGTAGAATCTTATAGAAGATCTATGAACTTTCAAAAATATGGTAGAAGCTTATATAACATTGTGAAACATTATAGAACCTTACGTAAGATTGTAGAATGTTGTAGATTAGAGCATGATGTACATAATATATGTAGAATAGTATAGAGCATTATAAAAGATCATTGTATGCTATTAGATCAAATAAATCTTGTAAGTCCATTTTAGGGAAGGTTTTATATATACAACCCTTAAGGGTTTGCCTCTTTTGATCATAAAAGAAAAAAAGTTCTTCAATAAAAGTATCTTTTTTTTTCCCCGTACTCCTTTTTCTTTTTAGCACGTCAGTGTAGTAAAGTTGAATTGGAAGCAAGAATATACTCAAGTACCGAATCAGAATTGATTAAAGTCCACGCATATTACAAGTAGGAATGTCAAAACCGTCCCGGCATCGGGCCATAAGCAGGCCCGACCGTTACTTCTAAAACGACGTCATTTTTATTTTGTCAAAAACAACATCGTTTTAGACATTTTTTTATTTAAAAATAAATGACGAGCGGGCCGGGGGCCATAGCCCGAGCCACAGGCTGACCATTGACATCCCTAATTACAAGTATTATTAGAGTGTAGACTTGCTTTAAACACTCTAATTTCTTCAAAGTAACAATCGACCAGTATTAAATAGCAACCTTTGACCCCCCACACTTTTGCTACTAGTTATAGTGGCAAAAGCTTTAGAGTCCACTTGTTTGTTAAGAGTTGGCATGAAAAGACCGATATAGCAAGGACATACTTGAACCGAGAGGCTAACAAGATGAAGAAATAGGCAAATAAAAAGAGACGATATTTGGAGTTTGATGAAAATGACTTGGTGATGGTAAATCTCCTTTCCCATAGAGGTTGTCGACGACGGATCAGTCAAATTTCTGCCCCATCAACGTTCTACCTGATTGATCCTTTCCTATCAAATCTTTTCCCGTGTTGACCTTTTATCTAACAAATGTATGCCTTCCAAAAGTTGAGGTTTGTTGCACGTATTAGCTCTACAATTATTACGATTACGCTAGTAGCATGTACCATCAAACAAACTATAACCAATTTAATGGGTCGTTCGCAATTTCAGTCTGAATTTGTTCATACTTGCACATGCATGGCTTAATCTTTGAGACAAACATATGAATATTGCCAGATAGAAAGTTGATAGGGCAAAATTTTGAATGATGTGTCGCACGTTTATGGAAAAGGAGATTTATATTACCAAGTCCTCTTCATCAAACTCCAAACGTTGTCTCTTCTTGTTTGCCCATTTCCTTATCTTCTTAGCTAATAGGTTCAAGTATGCCCTTGCCATGTCTGACTTCTCATTCCAACTCTAAATGAACAAGTAAGCTCTAGGACTTTTGCCACTATAACTAGTAGCAAGAGCGTGTAGTGTCAAAGATTGTTGTCTAGTTATTGGTCGAGTCGTGCCTCTAGTGCTGTTACTTTGAAGAAATTAGAGTGCTTAAAATAAGTCTACACTCTGATAACACTTATAACGTGCTTGGACTTTAACCAACACTTGTTTAGCACTTGAGTGTGCTCTCGCCTCTCACGCTTAAGTCAACCTTACTACACTAACACTTACTAAAGAAAAGCAAGAATATAAGGGAACGCAAGGATATTTTTATTGAAGAACTCTCTCTTTTATGATACAAATGAGGCAAACTTTCAAAGAGTATATATACAAGTCCCTACCTAAAATGGATGTACAAGATCTATTCGATCTAAGGACCTAAAATGGTTCTCTAGAATGCTCTATACGATTCTACATACATCATGTACATCATGCACTTATCTACAACATTCTACAAGCTTCCATAAGGTTCCACAATGTTCCAAAATATTCTATAAGCTTCCACCACGTTTTCGAAGGTTCTAACGTCTTTCATAAGATTCAACAATATTCTAGAAGGTTCTAGAGACTTCTTTATTCTTTTAGAATTTTAGAAAAATTCTAGAAGACATTTCGGATCAAACCTCTTCTTGTGAGCTTTGAAACATGCAAAACATGACACCAAGCATGAGTTATACAATACAAGTTTAATATCTATTCTTGTAATCTTTAGAGGCAATAAGTTAATGAGTGCCTAGATATACAAAGATTCAAATTTTTAACAAATTTAGGGCATCTCAAATACTAACTCATAAAATTTCTGTCGCGAGACATGTAAAAGGATGAAACGTTGATCCATTTTGCTGGGTAATTGTCTTGCATGAAAACTTTAACCTGCAGTACACAAAAAGTTCCCAGAATAAATACATTGGTCCCAATATAAGCAATAATCAATTAAACAAAGACTTCATTTTTATTATACAAAAGCAGCATTGTGTTAATCCCAAAATTCAAGTTCATCTCCCTTTGTCAATAAAACAAGCAATAAATCAAAACGGCCAAGAAAACAAACCCAAAGATAACTGCAAACAAATGAAAGCTACCTTCTTTCTAAGCCCGCTTGCTCCTTTCTTTCAGTTTTCAATCAGTTTTGTTGAGGTTTTATAGAATCAACACGCAAAATCCCACACTAGATCATTAATACTTTCAATGACTGTACATATGCATATAGAGTACAAAAAAGGGTTGATTGGGGATTTACAAAGATTGTACCTTGACGCCTTCTAGTTAACGACGGCCTTGGAAGACGACGCTCTGTGGAGAGAATCTATGACTGATTCTGTCAACGGGGCATTGAAGCTTTTGAAAGAGATAATTCAGTAAAGAAGAAAAGGAAAGTTCTATACGTTTATATTTTATTCTTTATTTTGCATAACAATCCTTTCAATACAATACTTTTATGAAAATTCATAAAATTAAAGATATCTACAAAGGATATTGATGTATAAATTTCTCGAAAGATACCAAAAAAACAAAAGAAACTCTTTTTTTCAGATT
This sequence comes from Erythroxylum echinodendron, assembly GCA_027575705.1. Classification (NCBI taxonomy): domain Eukaryota; kingdom Viridiplantae; phylum Streptophyta; class Magnoliopsida; order Malpighiales; family Erythroxylaceae; genus Erythroxylum; species Erythroxylum echinodendron. Next base: position 36,810,461 of record JANZXR010000006.1, read on the forward strand.
ACTAGGTGTCAACATATGAAGATTCAGAATGCTTCATCTATGCTGTGTTTGATTTTGTTTCTCGAATAAAATCAACAATGGAAAAACGTAATTAGGCATCGGACTTGGGGGAAATCACAATTTGAATGATGAATCAAAAGAACAAGAGATTTTGTATACTGAAAGTAAAATTTGAACATTTATGCTTATTCATACTCAGCAGAAAGAAAGGATAAAAAGAAGGATACCAGTCCAGAGAGGGAGAAGAATGATGAAGAGACGAAAATGGAAGACCATCGACTAATATCATAGTTCTCGGACAACTGCACACAGCTCGCAGCAACAGAATCTTTTTTCTTCGTCTTCTCCATTCGTCCGAGAAATTTGGAGCCAATAAGAGCAGTTGTATTCTCTGCCCGACCCGATTCATTTCAAATTTATTTGACGAGATTTGAACGGCCTTGAACAGAAATAATTTGACCTAACCCGACATGGTTAGGCCCAAGTTGAATAGATCTGAAAACGATCCAGCCCATTAGTTAGAGAAGGCCAGCGACAATTCGCTCTTGTCCCTACTTCCCTGGAGCAGATTACAAATTCACACAGACAACCTTAGTTGACTCGGCCCGATCCATATAAACTTAACTTACCCCAATCCGATTTGATCCGAATCCGACCCGATCCGGTCTAAGCTGGTCGGATCACGACGGTGAACACCATGAACCCCCGCGAAACGGAGCTTTTCGGCTTCTTCAATATTTGCGAATTCATCGTTAATAACACCGGCGGGGTGCGTCAGAGGTGCTGTTCTTTCGACCAGGTCAGGAAAATCTACTGAACTAAGCTTAATTCAAGCAGATTTCCCGCTATCTATCTCCTTTCTTCTTAACATATTCAATTAACTGGACCAGTATATCTACCAAAAGCTCAACGTTTAATCACCTCCAATTTGTACCTATTTCTCGAAGAATATCAAGTTTCCACAGAAGTAAAAGGAAGGAAGGAATACTCTGGAAAACGAGCAAACACACTTAAAGCAACCTGTCAACCTCAAAAAATTTCTTTCGTAGATATCTCATCAAACAGAAGACGCGCGCAATTTCAACCGTGCAAGATGAACCAAAAAAAACCCAAAAAACGCATTAGGGAGAGAGGATGAGAGTATTACATCGAAGGGAATTCGCAGACTTCGATTCTTGATTCTTGAACAATGAGGAAACTGAGGGAAGCGAGCAAATCGAGGCTGCACCCTTCAGATAAGGGTCGTTATGTCACTGCTCTGATTTAGAATATATCCAATGTTACAAAAGCTAGGAAGAATTGAGAAAGTAGACAAGAGGAAGAGAGATGTCAATATTCATGTTTGTTTGTAAAGTGTACATGGGTATTTATACATGAGTCATGGGTAGTAATAAGGAAATTTAGCAACAAATTAAGTTAAATTTAAGCTTATTATAATCAAATCATATCACCAAATCTAAGTTAAATACAATCAAATCATATCAGTACAATTTAGGATAATATTACATTAACAACTCCTTCAAACTCAAGGTGGGACGGTAGAGGCCAACTTGAGTTTGGAAATAAGATTCTGAAGTCTACCAGGTAAGTGTGTATTGGTAAAGATATCAGTTGTTTGATGGGAACAGGAGACAAATGCAAGATGTATAATGCCTTGTGCAACATGACAACATACAAAATGACAATCAATTTTAATATGTTTGGTAGGTTCGTAGAAAACATCATTATGTGCAATTTAAATTGCACTATGATTGCCACAAAGAAGAATAGGAGTAGAAGATGAAGTGACACTCGTGTCTTCTAATAATCGATGGAGCCACAATAGTTTTGCAGTGGCACCAGTAAGAGCATGATATGTGACCACGGTGTTAGAACGGGCAACAATTATTTGTTTCTTGCTTTGCTATGATATAAGAGAATCTCCCAAGAAAAACAATATCCAGTGATGGAGTAACGATTAGTGGGATCGACAGCAAAATCACCATCAAAGTAGCTAGATAAAACAATAGAAAAATGTGCAGAGAAATGAAGGCCATGAAATAGTGCGGCTTTGACATATTGAAGAATCCGAAGGACATAGAGAAATGTGAGGATCAAGAGGCAGCCATGAATTGATTAACCAATGCACAACATATGCCAAATCAGGTATGGTTACAGTGAGATAAAACAAGCTACCGACAAGATGCCGATACAGAGTGGGATCATCATGTGGGGTGCCTTCAAATGAAATCAATTTGACATTATGCTCCAAAGGAGTGGAGACAATTTTATTGTCAGTGATGCCAGCTCGAGATATGAGATAAAATGCATATTTTGCTTGTGAGAGATGATAACCATCAGAAATAGATGAAACTTCAAGACCCAAAAATAGCCAAGAGGACCAAATCTCAAAGTGGTGGCTAAGTTATCCATATAACTTTGTAATACAAGCAGTATCATCCCCAGTAATGATCATATCGTCCACATAAAGAAGAAGAATGACAATTCCTTGATCAGTGTGACAAATGAACATAGCAGAATCAGGAGGACTAGAATGAAAGACAAATTGTATATGATGGAACTGAACTTTGCAAACCAAATCCGTGGAGCTTGTTTTAGCCCATACAAGGATTTTTGTAACTTACCAACCTTATGTGCATGACGAGAGTAACTAGGTGGAGGTAACATATAAACTTCCTCTTACAGGTCCCCATTAAGAAAGACATTTTTCACATCCATTTGCAGAAGTTTCCATCGTTTAATAGCGGTAATAGCTAAAAGACTGCATACAGAAGTGTCACGGGCAATTGGGGCAAAGGTTTCTTCATAATCTATCCCATACTTTTGAGTGTATCCTTTAGTCACTAGACAAGCCTTATACCGCTCAATAGAACCATCTGAATGGGTTTTGATTTTATAAACCCCATTTACATCCAATTGCAGTTTTGCCTAAAGGAAGATCAACCAAGTCCCAAATATGAGTTTTCTTAAGAACCTAAAGTTCTTCATTTATAGCTTGTTGCCAATGAGGGTTAGAGCTAGCTTTTCGATAAAAGTTAGGTTCATGCAATTTGACAATAACAAAAAAAACAATTATAATCTTGTAGATGAGAAGGGTTCATTCTTACCCGAGAATATTGTCGAAGCAGAATAGCAGAAGTTGGTACATTTTCAACAAGAGGAGCAAACTCCACAAGTGTAGGATCAAAAGGCAGAGGATGATCGAACGTATGAGATAAATCTGTTTCAAAACTTGGAAATAGTGTTACAGAACTGTCAGTAAAGAATTTAGAAGGATTGATATGAGATTAATGAAATGTGGACAAGGAGGAAAATGAGGTGTCTTCCCAAAAGGTAACACGTATTGAAATATGAATTCTATTAGAGATCGGATCCCAACAACGATAACCTTTTTGTTCTATCCCATACCCAAGAAAGCAACAGAGACGATGTTGGTCCCAAGTCTCCATATGGATTTTATAGTGATTACGTGCCACCATTGGGATTTATTTGAAATAATAATAAATAGATTTGGGAACATTACAATAAAATAAAATATAACATTTAAATTTAATTAAAGTTTAGACAAGAAAAATTTGTGGTGGGACTTTTCTAATATAAGCAAATAGTAATTAAAATATCATAGAATGATTTTAGACATAAAATTAAATTATTCAAAAAAATGTTTTAATATAAACAATTAATTATTAATAAGATACGCAATTAATAGATAATATCAAAATAAAAGAAATAGATAATAATTTTAAATAAATAAAATTCATAGGAGAAGTAAAAATAATACCCAACAATTTAATGAAAATTTTTCCATAGCAAAAATGAACAAAGAATAAATGATTTGGGTGTTAAAAGAATTAATTTGCAACTTGATTTAGTAATGGAAAATCTTAATTCAAAAGAAGAATAGTCACGGGCATGACTTTCATCTCTCACGCCCGTGAGAGGGAAGCAGAAAACAGGGGCATCACAATCGTGCTGTATCATGATTGCGACAAATGGTGAACAGTAGCCAAAAAACAAGGGGAGTCGCGATTGTACCGTGTCACGTTCGCTACTTTTGTGAAATTCTGGACCGTCGCGATCGCGTTTGTCGTGAAATTCTAGGACTGTCGCGATCGCGCTTCTTCACAATCGCGACTTCCTAATTATACATCCTTACTTCTAAACAACATAACTTTCAATCCAGAAGTCCAAAAATTTCAAATTTTATATCTTTGCAAAGCTAAGAAAAAGATCTATAACTTTTATGAAGATAATTTTATCTAATTCAGCCTATATTGATACAATTTAATCATTTAAGTAAAGATTACCATTTCAGACAAAAATTGTACACCAATACTGATATAGTATAAAGGTCATAACTCTTGCGTTTGAAGTCCAAAAATTTCAGTCTTTATACCATTAGAAAGCTACAAGAATAATCTACAACTTTTATAAAGGCCACTTAGCCTAAATCTACCTATATCAATTTAGTTTATTCCTTAAATTTTCAGATCATATTTTTATCCTATTCTCTGTTTTTCGTTTATTTGTTCACACACATTTCCAATACAAATCCCAAAGGACCCGAACCAACATTCAATTTCCTACATACCAAACTCTTTTGATACACAATTTACTTCAAACAAGTCCATCCAAAGATCTCCCAACATTCAACACACAGCCAACTTAACAGAAGAAAAAGAATCTGCATATATATCTATACATATATATATTAATTTTCTGCACTTTTACTGACAACTCTCACTGTCAATTTGCGACAACAAAGTTGATACACATCTTTATACTTCATAGAAAAATGCCATATCAGTATCTTGGTTATAAAATACATACACAATATGTATGCTGATATGTTTCTAAGATTACCAGAAATGATTCACACTAACTTAGTTACAAAAAGTCTGAAATTCTTGGAGATTGCCAAAACTTTGCAAGGCTCAATTATGATCTGTTGATTCTTCACCTGAGGAGTAGAAAATTTATGGGGTGAGCCGAAAAGCTAAGTGGCTAATATATTTATAGCCAGTGATAATGAACCACACACGAACATATATGAATGCTCATATAGGAACACTTATCATCAAAGCATAACACTCAAATTACATCATAACTTAACATATCAAAAATGCAATGCATAAAATAATGGCTTGAAAGTTCTGTGGAACGAAACAGCGAAATCGAAGGTCACATCGTAAAACGAAACGAGTCCGATTTCTCAAGATCTTGTGGACACAAGCGGGCAGCTGGGAGAAGGCTATAGATCATCGTACACGAGACTAACGAAACGGATTCCTCTCTTGCCCACATAACAGGTTTTTCAATACTCATTCACTTCATCATATATTCATGCTTTCATGCTTCTTAAATTTTCTGTTTTTCATTCACACAAGAGTAACAGAATTTTCACAAAGCAATATGATATACATTCACGAAACATCTTTCCCACATTTACAATGAATAAAACAAACATATTCATCATATATACACATAATTATTTTAGCTCATCATCACAAAACTATAAACATATTATCCACCTATTTAACTTGATATTTCCAAAAGTCAAGCT
>JANZXR010000006.1:36816123-36876073 GCA_027575705.1 Erythroxylum echinodendron
TAAATTCTAATTTATTTTCATGCTTGATAATTTAATAAAATAAATAAAATAAAATAAAAATATAAAAATTCTAAAAATGGGATCCAACAGACTGGCACGAGGTTCTAGTTTATTATGCTCATGAGGTTGTAGAAGAACAAAACTAACACACCCAAAAGGTTTAAGAAGATGGCAGTTAAGAGGCTTACCGAAAAAATGTTCATAAGGGGAAAGATTATTAAGGATGGAGGTGGGAGTGTGATTGATAGTATACACAGCTGTTAAAGTAGCTTCTCCCCATAGTTTTCCAAGACAAAAGGCAAATTGAAAAAGGGCACGAACAGAATCAAAGATGTGGCGGTGTTTTCGTTCAGCTTTACCATTTTGTTGAGATGTATCAAGACAAGAATATTGAATCATGGTACCTTATTGGTACAAGAAAGTAAGGAGTACAAAGATTATTTATATTCCATTGCATTATCTGTTCTAAGAGTTTTGACGGTATGGAAAAACTAGGTTTTGACCATGATAGCAAACTTGATGTATACCTGTGATAGTTCACATCTATGTTTCAAAAAAGAAATCCAGGTATATCGAGAAAAATCATCAATAAATATTACATAATATCAATAACCATTGATGGATAAAATATGAGAAAGTTCCAAATATCAATATGAAAAAGATCAGAAAGAGAATGTGAGACAAATGCACTATTATTAAAGAAAAGAGCAAGTTGTTTAGCTAGTTAACATTGAAGACATTGAAAAGACTCATTTTTCGTTGAACCTAACAATCCATGAGAAACTAAGGGATGGAGTTTGCTAGCAGAAGCATGTTCTAAGCGAAGATGCCACTGATAAATAGAGGAGTTGGAGATGGTCACAGTTGAGACTAGTTTAGGACGCTGAAGAGAGACGAGTTCAAACAATCTTCCAACCTTCTTCCCCGTCCCAAGAGTCCGCCCTGTCTGTGGATCTTGTACCTAACAACCAAAAGGAGAAAAAATAACATGGAACCCAAGGTTCATAATTGTCCAATAGAAATAAGATTGAAGGCTAAGGTAGGTACACAATAGGCGTTAGGGAGACTAATGGTGTGCTTGTTTAGTAGGTATGAAAAAGGAGGAATGAGCACGGAATGAAATATTGAGTTTAGTAAGGGACTATGATTATAGAGTCACTATTCTGATTACTCATTTTTAGGTCACACTCCATTCCTCTCGTAATCTAAAAGAATAAGTATTATTGTTCTGTAAATGTTCATGATAATTTCCTTCAAGCAGAGAATGTTAACCTGCTTTAGCTAGCTATCTCTTATTTAGCTTTTATGTGATTGTTTTATCGTATAAAAGGAGTGCTCCATTATGAATAACTTAGTGATTCTTTTTTTAAATATTTTAAATATTAATTAATTAAATACAATTAATTAATTTAAATATAATTAATTACAATATAATTAATTAAAATATTATTATTTATTAATTACATTATAATAAATTAAAATATAATTAATTAATTACAATATAATTAATCAAAATATAATTCGCTCATTAATTAAAATATAACTAAATAAAATATAATGATTCATTAATTAAAGGATTGTAATTAATAAATTAATTACAATATATTAATTAAAATATTATTAATAACTAATTAACTACAATATAATTAATTAAAATATATTAAATTACAATATTATTAATTAATTAATTAAAATATAATAAATTTTTATTTCTCAATATTTTTTATAAACCAACCACTGTCAATGGTAATAGTAATCATTCATTCCTCGTAACCAACCTTCATAATTATAATGATAATATTTATTCTCATTCCTCACTATATTTATTCACATTCTTATTATCATTCTCCCATGCGAACTAACCGCCCCCTAATATTAGAATTAGATGTATGACGGAAATATGCATTATAGTATAATTGGCTATATAAATAGGAGGAAGAGATTAAATGAGTGTTTTAGAAGAAAAGAAAGAAGAATCAGAGGTCATATGGTAATGACAAATAGAATCAAAAAGCAAAGAAGAAGTACCTGGAGTGTAAAAAAAGTGCAGTGAGAGAAGAATTGGTAGAGATAACCTGTTTAAGTAAGGATTTAGGATCACTCATGGTAAAATTGGCAGACCCTCAAAAGCAACAACAGCTACAAATGAAGAACCAGGCTAAGAGACAACGTCTTTGGTATTAGAAGAACCTTCCTTAGGTTTTGGTGGTTAGGACAATTGCTGAGAATGTGTCCAGTCTTATGACAGTAACGACACTCAATCTCAGGACAGGTATAAAAATGATGTCTGGATTGTCGACAATTTTTGCATAAAGGAGGACTTGACTTTTGAGATGAGGGGCGAGCAACAGCAAGAGCAACATCAAATTGGGAGGATTTGTCTATGCCAAGACGAGTCTCCTCAAATATAATTTCTTTAATTGCTTCATTTATATTAGGCAATGGAGTACGATGTAGTGAGGAGGAACGAACAGACTCATATGCAGGACTAAGAGCCATAAGAACTTGGATCAACTAAAGATGTTCTACACTGATCTTAGCTTGAGTGATCTGATTCCAAAATAGTTGAATTTGGCCTAAGAAGGCATTAACTGATTGGCCAGGAGCTTGCTTTAAGGAATGAAGAGTATTCCACAATTGATAATAATGAGCAAGACCAGAAGTTGTTAAATGAGTTGCTAAGAATCCCAAATCTCTTTTGCTGTACCGAGAGTTTCAAATTGGTTATAAATGGCAGGAATTGAGGTGACTAGGTAATAATCTGATGGTTTTTGACATCCCAATCTTCAAGACGTTCAGTAATTTTGGCATCACTTTCTTCTGGACTCTGTTTAGGTTAAACGATGTCACCAGTAATAATACGTCAGAGTTTACATCCAGCGAAGAAGTTTTTCATACCCTAAACCCACAAATTATAATTGCTACCATCCAAAATTGTTGAGGAAATATCCAGTTTCTCCATTTTCAATGGAAAAGTAGGCTAAACAAATAGCAAAATTAGATTCAAGAGGTTAAAATTAAGCATAAGAGCTGCTTATAGAAAAAGCCAATGATCAACGATCAACGTGGCAAAATGCGGTCAAAATCAACGAACAAAGATGGCGTGGCAGCCAACTGTTAAGGTCAACGGTCAATACTGACGTGGAAGTTGATTACTGATGTGGCAGGTCAAAGTTGATGTGTCAGGTCAAGTTGCAACTGATTGGATGCTCACGTGGTCAGGGGCAGTAAAGCCTAGAAATCAACGATTGGAAAAGATTTCGGAAGTATGAGAGACCAGAAAAAATTTTAAACCTAATATTTGATACCATGTTATAAAAGCTAGGAGAAGAATTAAGAATGTAAACAGGAGGGAGAGAGAAGTTTATTGTATATTGAGGGGTGTTTGTAAAGTGTACATGAGTGAGGTATTTATACGTGAGTCATAGGTTAATATGGAAATCTAGCAACAAATTGGGCTAAATCTAAGTTAATTACAATCAAATCATACCACTAAATCTAAGATAAATACAATCAAATCATATCACTACAATTTAGGAGAATATTACATTAACATCCAAAATCAACCCATTAAAACTTCAAATTAGATGGTTCAAGAAAAATTATATCGAGTTTAGGTAATTGCCACACCATCCCTAACTCATAATGATTATTATTTAAATAAATAATTTAGGATAATAAATTGGTCTAAATCCGATTTAGTCCAAAGTTAATAGGTTCAACTTGAGTGAACTTAGAGTTTGACTCATATTTTTGTTTTAAATTTTCAAACTTCGAATTATACTGATCTTAAGCTCAAAAAATTTCAAGCTTGTCATTTATAAGAGTTTATCATGTCCTATACATTCCAACATCTTTTGATCAATAGTCCGCCTCATTATATCCAATGTGCAATATAAGCTAACAGGAGTCAAACCTGGTTCACTGCTTTTACGTTCAATTAAGACAATCGAAAAGTAATTGATAAAAATTGTTTAAAAATATGTAAAGTGTAGTTTTATTCTTTTTCATTATTTGAAAAAAAAAGAAAAATTAGGTTTGATCCTGGCCTGTTTGTGTTTTAGGGTTAAGCTCGATCAATTTTGGACTTGGGTAGCGAGCTTTAGATCTAATAAAACTTTGAGTAAGAGTTAACAAAAGTATAAATTTTGGCCCATGCCTAGTAATAAACTTAGATATTGATCTAAGAAATTTGTATTTAAGAAAATAAATAGTAGTCAAAGTTTTCCCATACCAAACATGGTTTTGCTTCGAAGTAAAAGAAAAAAGAGTAAGAAAAGATAATAGAAAGCACAAATCGTCAATTTATATAGAATATTCAATACCAGTACTATGAAGCAAATAAAAAAAGTTCTTAACATGACAATTCATTCAATATAATGCTACAATATAAATTCATAAAATTAAAGATAATTAGAGAGGATATTAATTTATAAATTGGTTTTTCAATACTCTCCAATTTTTGTATTTACAAAAATGATATTAATATGTAAAGGAAGCATAAATTTTCAAGTTAAAACTAAGTTAAATAGTAAGAACCTTAATAAGACCGGGCAAATCACAAGATTTATAGAACTCGACTCGAAGATAACAGATTCTATTTGAGTTAATTAGAATTTGGGCCTGGTCAAAAAAAAAGTAAGGTTAAACAAACTAAGAAAAGAAAAAAAAAAGGGGTAACAGGAGTAGAACATAGATAACATTACGATACATACAAAACCCAACAAAAGAAACTAGGTAAAGCATCCCGATACTAAATGACACGCCGTTCCAAAACCCTCATCCGAAATCTAGAAACTGTGCCCACGGACCAGAGTTATTCTCTACGATAATCTATTTTGGAACTTAAAATTCAATTTAAATAGTTTAAATTTCTTCTTCAAAATAAATGTTATTTTAATTTAATTTGAATATTATGCTTTATTTGATAAAATTTATAATTTTAAAATTAAAATAATATTATATTAAAACTGTTTAAATTCAGTATATATATATATTTTAAATGAAGTGTCGTTTTGATAGAAGAGAACATTCCCAACGTAAGAGGGAAAGTAATCTGCCAATTAAGTCCAACTAAAATACGATTGATTACTAATTCCTACGTACCTTTTATCTAACAGTTGGGAAGTAGCGTCGTTTTAGTTTAGCTATAAAGTTGGTGGAACAAAACTAAACATAACACACCCTAACTACTAGTTCAGTTTAATTTTTACCAATTTCTTATCGGAAAATTTTGCATCAATTCAATTAATACTTTACAAATCAAAATTTTTTTAAACAGAATAATATGCAGTCACTATCCTTTAAATGTATATTAAGTAAATCTCTATATTAACACAACAACCTGTAAATCAGGTCAATTGAGTACTCTGCACTAGACAAATCCTGTACAATAGGCTCGATCGAGAAAGTGTAGTTAAGAGAATTCGAACACAGGACTTTTTGGTCTCATACTTCTCTACTCCACCAACTCAACTACCCCCTAAGTGGCTACAAATCACGTTTATATAATAACTTATTTAATAAATTGATAATTTAAAATTAAATAATAAATAATTTTAATAAATAAAATTATACTATGTTATATGAAATTTAGTAATTTATAGCCAAAAACTTATTTTGAAGATTAAGTTTACCAACTTCTCTACAACAAGTTAAGTCACTTTTTATAAATTAATTTGTCTTAGAAATTCAATTATCTTAATCATCAACATGATACAAACCAAGTTAAATCAATTGTAATTATTTTAAGATCAAGGAAAAAGGTGATTAGAAAATAAAGAAAGAGGGTAATATTATAATAAAAATATAAGAATTTAAGTCAAATAACATACTTAATTCAACTAGTGGATAATGAGCCCTAATATAAAGTAAATGACCAAATTGTTATTTTAAAATCGAGAAAAAAAGTGATTAGAAAATAAATAAAGAGATTAATATTCTAATAAGGATAAAAGATATGAGATTTCCGCGCTCTTAAATAATTCAATTAAAAATTTAAATTTATCAAAATTTGCATAGTTTTAAGTTATTTAAAAACTTTTATTTTTAAAATTTTATAAAAAATAACGAAGAAATATACGTGATATAAATATTACACGTGATTGATCATATTAATATGACGACTTAATATACGTCTTAAACTCATATCTAAATTAATTAAATTTGATTAAATTTAATAATTTAATATGATTATTTTGAATTATTAATTTAAATTATATTTAATTAATTCAGATTAAATTTAAAAATAGAGTTAAAATATATTTAAAAGTAGTACTATTTATATCACACTTATTTCCTTGTTATTTGTAAAAAAATTGAGAGAAAAAATTTTCCAAAAATTTAAAAATTGTAAGGATTTTTTTCAAAAATTAAAAATTTTAGGGTTTTTAAATTATTTAAACCATATAAAACTCTTTATATTTTATAATTCCAATAAAATAAATCAAAAGAAATGAAAATGATTAGAAGGATTGTCGTGACACATGTCACTCCTATCTCCGTCAACTTTGAACGATGAACGATCCTTCAAACATGAATACAAAAGTCCAACAACAACAACGACCTCCTACCATTGTATTTGCCTCCTCCTCCTGAATCTGACTTCCTACATATATAACACCGTCTCACCCAACATTCCCTGCTCTTGTTTTTGCTGCTGTTCTCTTCACGGTTTCGACACTTTGATAATGGCTAAAGTCCACTCTCAAGGTACTTTTTTTTCCCTTTTCTTTTCTGTTTCTTGGGTTTTGCTGTTGTTCGATTCTTGATTATTTACGTGTTATAGGGATTTGGTGTTTTTTTTCCTCTTTCATTTGAGGGTGATTTGTACGTGGGTTTTTGCTGGTTTTGTGTTTTGTGTTATGTTTCTTTTCTTTTTTCTCGTCATTATTTGACCACTGGTTTCTATACACTTCTCTGGATCTCTCTTAGTTTGCTTTAGTAGGATATAGGCGCTGGGGTTCTTGATGTTTTAGTCGTTTTCTTAGGATTTATCAGACTGTGTTTTTCTGGTGGAAAAGTGACACCTTTGCTTATTGATGTTCGCTAACAAGACTTTCACGAGATGTGATTGTTTGTTTGATCTTACAATTTCGGATCAAGGTCAAATTCTGTTCCCCTTTTTTTTTTTGGGTTGCATAGTTGTTCACTAATGTTAGGCTTTGCATAAAGATTATGCACTTGATCCGAAAATCATTGCGGCAATTATGTTTTAACAGGATTTTAGCTTTCTTCTTATTTAACAATGAACAAATATTTGCTTGGTGAAAGTTCAGAAGAATGATCTGGATGCAGTGAGCTCCTTTTCACCTGCATGGAAGATTTATGATTTTTAACCATGTTACAAACAATTTTATTCGAAGGGGATAAGGGGAAAGAGGAACGTTGTTATAGTAGAATGTTTATAAGCTTGCTTTACAATGACATAATTTTGGTGATTATCCTGAAATCAAATAATTGCAGATTTGTGAGTGATTGTAATGACTGTGTCTCTGATATAGATGCAGGGCCTAGAAGAAACAGTTCATTGGTTGTTTGCTTTGGGGAAATGTTGATCGACTTTGTACCAACTGTTGGTGGAGTTTCACTAGCTGAAGCACCAGCTTTCAAGAAGGCTCCTGGTGGTGCTCCTGCTAATGTGGCCGTTTGCATAGCTAGACTAGGTGGTTCATCAGCTTTTATAGGCAAGGTATGTTTCAATCCTGTTTGGCGTTATATATGGCTTATCATATTGACTTATATGTTCTACCCATCGGGTGGTTAATGGTAGAATATCTTGAAACAGAGAATTGTTTTGTTCAAGTTTTATCAAATTAGAAGTAGCCAACTCCTTAACCACCTCCCTATTCTCAAAACAAGGGAAGTGAATATTAGATATTAGTGTTTGTCCATGTTACATGCTGCTAATTTGCTTGAAATCCCTTCATTTTATTGTCTTATACGTTATCCATTTGTAGCAAACATCTACTGTTTTCTTGGCTGATGACATTAAACATCATTTTGCTACATATTACAAGTTAAAATTAATATAGATGTAGTTCCCTTTTGAAAATTTCCTTTATATCTCTAATTCTGCTCCTGAAACATCTAACATTAAGCTCTTTATTTTAGTTCTTCAGAGGATGTTAATGAGCATAAATGAAACTTATTTGGAAAGCAATTGGACTTCAGTACAATCTGTTTCAAACTGTCCATTTAGAATCTGTTTCAAATCATCAGTACTCTGCTTTTCTTCACAATACAAGCAATTGTAGTGACCAAGGTCTCTCACCTTTTTTTAGACATGGGTCCAACCCAAACTGTTTGCCATTTGTATCTCAGCTTGGTGACGATGAATTTGGCTACATGTTGTCTAACATTTTAAAACAAAACAATGTTGACAATTCTGGGGTGCGATTTGACCCTAATGCAAGGACTGCCTTGGCATTTGTTACACTCAGAGCTGATGGTGAACGTGAATTCTTGTTTTTCCGTCATCCAAGTGCAGACATGCTTCTTCGTGAATCAGAATTGAGCATAAACCTCCTAAAGCAGGTCTATTTCTTTTTGTAATCCAGGGCAAGGTTTACCAATTTGAGTATGCTATCTATTTTTAGAAACTCATCTCTGAATCATACTGATTGCAGGCCAAGATATTTCATTATGGTTCTATTAGCCTGATATCAGAACCATGCAGATCAACCCACCTCTCTGCTATGAAAATTGCCAAAAAGTCTGGTAGTATTCTTTCTTATGATCCAAATTTGAGATTAGCATTATGGCCATCGGCTGAGGCTGCTCGGAAAGAGATAATGAGTATATGGGATCAAGCTGATGTTATTAAGGTGTAGTTGCTCAAATCTTTTATAAACTGCCACATGTCCCCAAATATACTATACTATCCCTTGTTTTCTAGAACCAAGAAATTATTAGCAAATGTTGCTGTGATCTTGAATAATGGCAGATAAGTGAGGAAGAAATCACATTCTTAACTGAAGGCGATGACCCCAGTGATGATGATGTAGTCTTAAAGAAGCTTTTTCATCCTAATTTGATGCTTTTGATTGTAACTGAAGGGTCGGAGGGTTGTAGATACTACACCAAGGTAAGTTTCAGTTTCTGTCTCTGCATATTCATAAACTATGATGTTCATTGTCCTCATGGCCACAGGCCCCTCTCCCCTCCCTACTTCTGCTTGCAAAAATTTTGACAGAATCCTCCTAAATCTTTTTCTTTCTACTCAACTGGAGGCAAAAACTAAATGCTGTTTGTTGGTTAGAGAAAGATGTTGTTTCTAGGATTGTAAAGAATTGTTTGGACTGATAATGGCAAATTTCAGGCATTCTTTTCCACAAAGAAGTACTTCTTTCTTATCTATATCTGCATTGAAATGTAAAAAATCAAACATGATTGGTTCTTCTTTGGTAATGACAAAACCCATCTTATTAGTTGGAATTTCAGATTGACAAATCTTTTGAATGTATGAACACATTTTAATTTCAAAGGTTCATGGGTGCATGTATCTTATGGTGGAGGTGTATGATCCATAACTTGGAGAATCTGTGGTTAATCAGGTTACTTTTGGTTGATGTGATATCAAGAATTGACATCAATATGATTGCAGGAATTCAAGGGCAGGGTTGCTGGTGTGAAGGTAAAACCTGTTGACACAACTGGTGCAGGTGATGCCTTTGTTGGTGGAATTCTGAGCAACCTTGCTTCTGATACTGATCTATTCAAGGTAAGTGATCTTGCATTGATAAACTCCAATTTTAAACTTATCCCCCTAGTGGTAAAATTGAAGGTTATGAGCTTCTCGTGTTTCTAGAAAAGAGAATAGGATACATTCATGGTCGAATCAATAGTGCAGTGGTTTTTATCGGTTCTCGATTCCTGACAGCAATATATGCAGTTAACTTGATGGTGTGATATGTTTGAACAACTGAAGTTTCTGGGAAATTTTCGACAGGCTTAGATTTGACTTGTTTCACCAACTTATAAACTATGACCAACTTGCATCTCTCAATCTTTATCTCTTTCTGTTAGTGGTTTCATACTTATCATGGAAAGAAGAAAGTAACCCAGATCAATCTCCTTGATACATCAACTTCTCCCACAATTTAACCTCCTCATTTTTCTTGTTTGTTTACAACAATTATGCAGGATGAGAAGCGGTTAAGAGAAGCTCTTCTTTTCGCTAACGCTTGCGGTGCTGTCACAGTAACAGAGAGGGGTGCAATCCCTGCTCTACCTACAAAAGAAGCTGTCCTTAAACTCTTAAGGAAGGTCACTCCTGATTGATGAAATCAAACAGGAAAGTCTTAAGTGTGTATCTGCTTAGTTTCTTCTATTAGGCTAGGTGAGAAAAAGTAGAACTTTTTTACTTATACTAGTTTTTGTGTTAGTGCAACGCTCAAAAGTGTTGTAGATTCAACTGATTAATAATACAAGCAGATCATTAATAAAAGCAGGGTGAAGGTAGGCCTGGCAATTAAGCCCAGGTCTGGTCCAGCTCAAGTTGCAAGCTTCGGAATGTTCAACTTTTACAAAAAATTTTGAGTTGGATTTAGGCAGAGCCGTTCTTAATGTTTTAATGATATGCATTATATGTAAGCTTTAAAAGTATATTTTTGTTATTAAAATTTAGGGTTAATTATATAAAAGAGCTAAAAATTTTGTCAATTTTTTAATTATATCTTGAATTTTAAAAAGTATTAATAAAGTGTTCAAATTTTAATATTTTTAAATTCTAGCCAGAACTTTAAAAAGTAACAATAAAATCTTCAAATTTTTAATTTTTTTCTAATTATAGTCTGACGGTAATGTTTCTGTTAAGTTTAAAAACGACTTAAATCAGATTACGCAGTTCCGATGATCTTCTTGACGTAGTATTAAATCAGATTACGCAGCTCCGATGATCTTATTAACGTAGTTTGCTGTAATGCAAGAGTATTTTGGAGTGTCAGAAGAATAAACATAAAATAAATGACTGAAGGCATCAAGAGAATAATATATAACGTCGAGCTAGAATCGAAAAAATTTGGATGTTTAAATATTTTATTGTCATTTTTTGAAGTTTGGGCTAGAGTTAGAAAAAAATTGAAAGTTTGAGCATTTTATTGCTACTTTTTAAAGCTCGGAATATAATTTAAAAATTGACAAAAATTTGAGTTTTTTTTAACAATTAACCCTAAAATTTAATATCTATATAAAACTTGTGGATAAGAGTTAAATTATCATTGTAATTTATTCATTATAAAACATAATTAATTAATAAGAAGCTTATAATTTATAGTAAATATTGACTTAAATAATATTTTTATACAAAATTTTGATTTTTTGTGTTCAAATAATTTCTTAATATCTTGCACTGATCATATAACTGAGCTGATATGTTTTTATCTTCAGTCAAAATTTTTAATCATGTTTCAAATACAAAAATAATATTCTTTTAATTTTAAATAGGAAAATGACCTACAACTTAAGTATCCCTAATTTAAAATTGAACCCCAAAATTTGTTGCATCACGTTCCCTCTCAACTCCACCCACGTGACCACCATGTGCAATAAACCGAGGAGTCAATCACTTTCCTAACCATAATCTCACCGTTAAGAAGGGCAGTTTCGATATTACAGACAATCAGCTTACAGAGACGAAGCACAAAACCGGCGGGTTACCGGAAATACCAAAACTCGAGTTTCGTGTTCCATAGCCAATTCTACTCAATAATGGCTTCGAATCCATCGCTTGTACCTGAGATCGGACCTGACGGCCTCCCTAGAGAAGCTCCGGTCATTAGCTACACCGAGAAGGTATTCTCTGTTCCGAATTCACGTAATGCTAATGCCGTTCTTTTTTCTTAACTGTTTTTGATTTTTGTGAATTTTGGTGGTTCTTCTTGGGTACAGATAATCGAGGCGGAGCAGCTTCAATTAAGAAAGTATCACTTTTTTTTTTGCCCCATTAGTCGATCTCTCTCATTCTTTGATATTCTTTGTTTACTGAGAAATTGTCTTTAATATTTGCTTGCAGATACATTGATGAGAATTACTCCAAGATTCGCGATGTCGAGAAAGAACTTGCCAATCTTTCCATGGAGATGAAACTCACCGCTGGACCTAAAAAAGCAGGTTGCTTTACTTTTTAATTTCTTGCTTTTTCTTTTCTTTTCTTTTCTTTTGTTCCTTGTTTTTGTGTTTAGTGACTTTTTGGAATTTACATTTTAAGCACTCGAACACCTGAGAAAAAAAATTGAGATGTCAACCGAACGAATTCGTGTTGCCAAGCTCAAGGAAGAACAAGCACATAAGGTTTGTAACTCTTGATTGGAAAATGGAAGGTGGACTTTATATTTTCCGTTAGTCTGAATTCTTTAAGCTGTGTCTTAATGGTCCAAGTCAAGATTTGATCTTGCTAACTAATGGAAGACAATATTTGGATTGCATTTAGGCTTGGGAAGCAGCCTCAAAGGCTGTTAAGGATGAGGAAGCACTTAAAGAAAAATTATGTGAAGACTTGAACAAATTGGTAAATTCTTTACTAAATGGATTTGCATCTTTTGCTGTTTGATATGAACTTTTATTGATGTTATTGTCTTAATAGGTCCAAGAAAGCAGTAATGCTCAATTTTCTAGACTTGAGGAACTAAAAAGACGATTGGAAGCTTTAAACCTTGGTCGAGCTTCTACCTCTTCTCCTGCTGTAAGCTTTCCTTCTAAACTATTGCTCCTTTTGTTTTCATATATTCAGCTGTTTGTCTGGTCAGCATTTCTATGGTTATGATTACCTGGAATTTTAATGTTTCATGGGTCGTCTATAATTGATGACATTTCTTTTGCAGTTCATTTTTTTGTCTCCCTGTGATCTATACATATACTGCCTTCTGTAACAGTAATGTTGGTTTATTTAGATAGCACAAAATTGCAGCTGCAACTAAGAATCCAAATCTCCGTATGGGGTTGACTAACTTGATGTGAATAGTCCAACCAAATCTATATGGAAGCACATTAGTTGTTTACTTTTTGACTAACCTCAAACCTGTTGAGTTCCAAGGTTCTTGAGGAACCTTTTTGTTATTAAGATTAGGTGCTATTTATTTATTTTTTTAACTTGCTTGTTATACCCAATGGAAAAGGAAGGTACTTTTGGTTACCTCTGTAATTTTTGGTAAAAATGCATAAACAGTCAACAATTTAGAGCACAAGATCCTCCAAAAACAAAACAAAACAAAACAAAAGAAATTTTAGTATTCATGAAGTATGTTGTTTGCTGTGACTCTGAACTGCCGACTTTTGAAGTTACCCCGGGTAGTGGCTTCCATTAGATCAAATCCCTTCAGTGTTCCATGCACATTGTATCATGCGCAGAGGGAGAGTTGATAGTTTGCTATTGTGTTATGTTTAGGAGGGGAAATCAATGGGCCGCTTGCCAAACAACGCTCAAGATACTTCTTCAGCTGTTCTTACAACACGACCTGTTGATGGAATTGTTGAAAATGTATCTGATCAAGCAAAAGATGGAAACACCAAAGTTGCAAATGGGCAAGCTCAACCTAGTATTGAAGGAGAAGGAAGAGCAAAAAGAAAAGTTCAGTTCCAAGGGAGAGGAAGGGGTATTGGTGCCGTACCTAAGGGTAGAGGAGCTGCATCTCCTGGTTGGACAGGAGCTGGGTTTGATGTGGATGCTAGAAGTTGACTTCGGCCTAATGATGCCATGGGACTCAGACTAGCAGTTTTCCATTTTCTGTTCATATCTTTGGTCTCTATTCATTCCTTTACATGATGATTTCTGTCTTTTATATTCATTCAATTCGCGATAATTGTTCATACAGAAAATGTGGTGTTGCAATTTGTGACACTAATGAAACTTGTCACCTATAAACTTTATCCTTTGAGTTAGTAATTTTCAAGAATCTCACTAGGTTTCTTGTGTTCAAGTTCCTTAAATTTTCTATTCGTAAGTGAACTGATAAGCTTCCTCCATACGCATGGTGGAATTGAAAAGTAATTATCAAATATCATCAATAGCAAAGGTGGATAGCATGAGTTACTTTCGGAATGTTTGTTACGTTTTTCCTGTTAAGGTAAACCTCTGATACGGTATGTAACATCTCATAGCTTTTGCCTCCATAATTCTTCTATGGAATGGCTTCTTCTCCACAATTCTGCTTTCAATTACTTCCCAATGCCAGGAAAGATAGAGAAGGGGCCTGGTTCGTTTTTTATCACTGTAATGGTAATCATTTTCATATTCTTCCTGTCGTACCGTAATCAAATGCTTGTTTGACACTGAATATACGTCCCTGTTTCTTCTATTATGAGAGATTCCCAAATTTCATGTTTTCTTGTATTCTGAGAGAATCATGCAGGTCAGAGAGAAAACAAAGAAGCATCTTTAAGTTGCATATACTTGATTCCAGGTATACCCTTGGACAATCCAAAAGCCAGTTATGAACTATTAGGAGATTGGATAATACAATCTTCTGTTTAGATGGACACCAACTTGCACATGTTTGTACGTTGTATAACACTTGGTCACCTCACTCTTTATTCTTCAGAATTTGGAGAGCAACCCTTGTGAAGAACAAATTACTGTTTCAAATTCAAATTTTATACGCTATGATTTGGTATTTCTTTATGAAGAAAAGAGAGTTGGAGAATAATTCTTTTTCATATGTTTTCCAGCAACTACAGACGCATATTTTATACTGATTCTTGTACAATTAAGATCCTAATATACAGCCCAAAAACAAGACAATTATTTACAAATAAGGAAATATAATATCTGCATACGCTGTCAAAGGTTGACAGCAGAGATTTCTCCTCAAATTGCTTACGCCAACACTCCCCCTCAAGTTGGTGAGTATATGTCAACCATTCGCAACTTGTTAAGTGAGCTTTGAAAATCTTTTACGGATACAGCCTTTGTTAGGACATCTGCTAGTTGATCTTTTAATGTAACAAACGGAAAACTAATTGTTTCTTTATCAAGATTGTCTTTGATGAAATGCCGATCAACTTTCAAGTGTTTGGTTCTATCGTGTTGGACAGGATTATTTGCAATAGCTATGGCTGCCTTATTATCGTATAATAACTTCATAGGTTTTGATAGATTTATACCCAAATCATGTAGAATACGCTTTATCCATAGCAATTCACATATACCTTGTGCCATTTCACAAAATTCTGTTTCTGCACTTGATCTTGCTACTACCTTTTGCTTCTTACTTCGCCATGTAACCAAGTTACCTCCAACAAACATAAACTACCCTGATGTAGATTTTCGATCACTCAGACATCCAGCCCAATCCGTATCTGTATATCCCTCGACTTCTTGATCCTCATGTTTAGCGAAAAATAGTCCTTTTCTTGGGGAAGACTTTAAGTATCTTAGCATTCGATAAACAGCCTCCATATGTTCTTCACTTGGTGCATGCATGAATTGGCTTACAATACTAACTGCATATGCAATATCAGGACGAGTATGCGATAGGTATATTAGCCTTCCAACTAATCTTTGATACCTCTCTTTGTTGGCTGGAATCTGGTCTTGTTGAATGGCTAACTTGTGATTTACTTCAATGGGAGTTTCAACTGGTTTACAGTTAAGCATCCCAATTTCTGCTAGTAAATCTAACATATATTTCCGTTGGCAAAGATAGATTCCATTGCTTGATCTAGCAACTTCAATGCTTAAGAAATATTTCACGTGTCCAAGATCTTTAAGGTCAAATTCAGTCGCGAGGCTTTCTTGGAGCGTAGCTATTTCATTTGGGTTGTTTCCCGTAACAACCATATCGTCAACATACACAATGAGAGCAGTCACATTCTTACACTCTTGTTTGACAAAGAGAGTATGATCTGCATCACTTTGTTTGTATCCAATCTTCTTCATGAAAGTTGATAGCCTTCTAAGCCATGCTCGAGGGGATTGCTTTAATCCGTACAAGGCCCTTTTTAGTTTGCTTACCTTGTCACCACAGTTTATGCCTGGAGGAGGATCCATGTAAACTTCTTCTTCCAAAGTTCCATTAAGAAATGCATTTTTAACATCGAATTGTCGTAGTGGCCAATCTTGATTTGCTGCTATGGAAATAAGAATTCGTATGATATTTATTTTTGCTACAGGAGCAAAAGTATCCCCATAATCAATTCCGTATTTTTGGGTATACTCTTTAGCAACAAGCCTTGCCTTATAACGATCTATGGTTCCATTTTGATTGAGCTTAACTGTAAAAATCCATCTGCACCCTACTGTTTTCTTCAATAGGGCAATGATACAAGTTCCCATGTGTGATTCTTTTGTAAGGCTTCCATTTCATCATTCATAGCTTTCTTCCATTTTGAATCCATCAATGCCTCCTGCACATTATTGGGAATATCTACAGGAGATAATTGATTTATAACAAGTGCATGTGATTTTGACAAACGATGAGAAGAGGTATAATTGTTAATGGGGTATCTAGTCTTAGCATTAAAACTGGGATCATACTGAATTTTTGGAATTCTTCTATTCATTCTAATCGGATATCTTGGTTCAACTGGAGGAGTGGGATCATGAATTAAAGGAGATGAAGGTAATGATGTTACCTGAGGAGACACATCCAAAATTTCTATGTCTGTTGGTGTGACATGGGAAATTGTACTATCTTGATTTTCTTGGGTGTCCTCATCATTCTTAGGATGTGCAATAACAAGATTTGGAAGTTGTCTATCAGCCTTTTCTTGTTCCTGAAAAAATTCATGTGTTGTGTTCACCCATATTAAGCGTTGTCTCCCTCTGAAGAGAGCACTCATAACCACCAAAATAAGGAATATCTTCATGTTGCGTGTTGCATACATTTTATTTTCGGTAAGATAATAACAACAATATCCTTTTTCGAAGTCTGCATACCCAACAAATATGCAACGAATAGCTCGTGGATCAAGTTTGCCCGTAACCCGATGTACATATGCCGTACAACCAAAAACACGAGGTTCAAGGTTCGGGCCAATTGGAGCATAGATTAGTTCATGAAGTTTTTGGTGTGGTGTTTTAAACTCCATAACTCGTGATGGCATTCTATTCATAAGATATGCAGCAGAGCAAACAACTTTATCCTAATATTCACAAGGCACTTTCATTCCAAATAAGGAAGCTCAAAAAAAGAATTCGACGATTCTTTCGTTCTGCTAAGCCGTTTTGTTGTGGTGTACCAGCATATGAAGTTTGGTGTCGAATACCATTTTTTTTGACAAAAAACCTTCAAGTCAGAATTTATATACTCCCCACCATTATCAGATTGAAGAACTTTAATACGGCATTAATACTGTGAATTTATCATTCGATACAGATCCTAAAAAATAGAACATACCTCTCCTTTATTTTGCAGGAGAGAGATCCAAATCATACGAGTACACTCATCAATAAATGTCACAAAATAACGAGCACCAGATAAAGTAGGGATTTGAGCAGGTCTCCAAATATCAGCGTGGATAATCATAAAAAGTTAAGTACTCTTATTATAACTAGGTAGATATGAAATTCTATGACTCTTGGCAATTTCACAAATGTCACAATCAAACTTAGTACTACTATGTAAAAACAAACTTGGTTTCAATTTTCATAGATAATTAAATGACAGATGACCAAGGCGACGGGTGCCATAACCAAGTCATATCCTCTTTTTCTTTACTCTCCCCAATTTTATTTGCTTGACCAATTCTTTGATTGTTTGAAGTGGCCATATCAAGATAGTACAAGTTTCCACGCCTAATACCACAACCAAGAATCCGTTGTGTTGGAATTTCCTGAAAAATACATTTATTAGGCCAAAAAGTTGCAGTACAATTCAAGGTATTTGTGATTTTACTAACAGATAAAAGATTGGAAGAAAGAGAAGGAACTACAAGCATAGTATTAAGATTAATGGAATCTGACACATGTGTTGATCCTTCGCCAACAACTGGTGCAATTCCTCCGTTAGCAGTGAGTATGTGAGGTTGAGGTGAAGGAAGAATATGTGAAAGAAGGGTATAATCATTTGTCATGTGGTCAGTAGCACCTTTATCAATAATCCATGTATTATTCCTAGTAAGATAAGTATTGGACAGACCTGGAACATCAGCCTTTGTAGCGTGTGCTGCAACTGAATTTGAAGTAGATACAATTACTTCTTCATTTGTTGTGGTAGTAACAGCAGCTTGCCCAATTTTCTTGCTGGGTTTCTTTGTAAAATCCCACCATTCTGGATAACCAATAAGTTCATAGCAACGTTGTTTTGAATGTCCTTCTTCACCACAGTGAGTGCAAACATAATTACCTCCCTTGGTGCCAGATTTTTTCCCTTTAGTTTGCTGGGAATTTTTAAGGCGTGTGCGGGCTGTCAAGTGCACCATTCTATCCGACTGAACTTTCGGTTCCTCCATAGTTTGTCTCTGGTTTCGATCTTTGCGAACATAAGCATAACATGACTCAAAATCAAGAGGTGGATCTTTTCTCAATATTTCACTTTGAGCTTGATTGAATTCTGGGTCAAGCCCAGCCAAGAAAATATGAACTCTAAGTCAAGTCATATTTATGCAGCGAAACGATTACAGGAGTATTATCTTCTTGTGTTTGAAGGCGAGCATCAATTTCCTGAAATATGCCAATCAATTCATTGTAATATAAAGACAAGGATCTACCATTTTGATGAGTGGTAAACGATCTTCGATTTAGTTCAAAAAGTTGTGTTTCATTCGAGCCATCATAAAATGTCTTTGCAACAGCTTCCCAGATTTCTTTGGCCGTTTTAAGACGGATGAATCGTTGCATTAAGAGAGGACTCATAGAATCAATAAGCCAACAGTTAACCCGATTATTATTGAGAAGCCAAGTTTCTAATTGCTTGTCATCTGCAGCTGGTTTCGGTGTTGCACCTGTGAGAAATCCAGATTTATTTTGAGCTCCAATACGCATCTCCATAAGTTGCGACCATAACGGATAATTCGTATCATCTAAGATGATTCCAGAGGGAAGGGGTGCATTGTCTTGAACAATAATTCGAGATTCATGGGGAATGATAAGAAGAGGATTTTCCCCACTCATGATTGCAGAGAAGGATTCAATTTCTTCTTAACGTATGTCTCTGATACCATGAAGAAAAGAGAGTTGGAGAATAATTCTTTTTCATATGTTTTCCAGCAACTACAGACGCATATTTTATACTGATTCTTGTACAATTAAGATCCTAATATACAGCCTAAAAACAAGACAATTATTTACAAATAAGGAAATATAATATCTGCATAAGCTGTCAAAGGTTGACAGCAGAGATTTCTCCTCAAGTTGCTCACGCCAACACTTTCTTGTGAAAAACATCCAGTGATCTGAAACGGGAGTGTAAATGCGAAAAAGTTACTCTTTGGTGCAAAGCTGCTTCACATTCTAAAATGAAGCAACCATGAAAGGTGGTAGTAAATGCTCACCTTCTTCTTCATGACCTCTTCCTTTCTTGCAAAACTTTAAAAACAATTCATGCACTTCAGAGATATCAATGGCGACCAGTCAAAAGTTGAATGGTTTACTAAGTGCAGTGAAAGCGTACATGAGTATCATTTCAATGGTGTTTGATTATCTGACTTGACATTGAAAAGCCTCACCTAACCAAACCAACTGGGACCTGAAGTCTGAGCAGCAGTAATCTAGTTCCTGAGCTACTTGGGCTATCTTGTCTCCGAATGTCGAAACCTAGAGGCCCCAAACTTGTGGCCGTTCCTTTGGTTCACTTAATAGACAGAGATGCCGGTAATATATTCTTAGCTTCTCTATGTTCAAGGACTAGGAGGTAGAGGGATGTGTCTAATACTTCGGTTAATTATAAAATCAGTCTTGTGATGGGATTATGTAGACAAAGTCACTGAGGCCATGGGATGTTGCCACTTCTGTTACCTCTCAGATTCAGCAAACTTATCGTTCAATGTGTCTGCAAGAGGGTAAGAAATCATCAGACTCCTACATCGTTGTCTCCTACCTATTAATCTCTTTCTTGTCACATAAAGAGCTTCTAATGCATTTGAACATGTACAGAGATGCAGGAGTCCTTGTTCAATTTAAGTAAGTTCTGGCTTCAATTTAACTTCTTATTACATGGATACAATCTATAATTGTTACTTTTCTTATGCGTATTAAGTAAATCTTTATATGTATATAACAGTAACTCAATCATGAATAACGAGATTGTTGGATAACTTGCAGAAGTTATTTACTATCACATAATTGTTGCTGCTAGACAAAGACAAGGATTGCTTTTGTTCTTGTCATAAAAGGAACAAGATTGCAACTCTTCCTCAACATTAGGGACTTAATTACTGCATCTTCCTGTCTTAAGTATATAACTAATGGAAAAACCAAAAGATTTAAAACAAAATAAGGAATTAATCACACAAGTCACACCATTCCAAATAAGTTAAGATAAGAGGATTCTTAGTTTCAAATGAATTTTAATTAAGTACTTCTTTTTTTGTAATTTGAAACATTCTTAACTTCTTTTATGATTTAATACAAAAAAAGGTCCTCATGCTTATTTTTATTATCTCAATAATTCCTTATGTTAACATCTTTATTAAAAATTTGGCTAAAGGCATATATGGAATCTTAATGTTTATGACAGAATACATAACAGTCTCTAATGTTTAGAAGTATTAAAATTGAACTCTCAACATTTTCAAAATATTCAAAACAGTAACAAAGTTAGCTTTTTACTAGTTAAATGTCATGCTAACATATTATTTTTTAATTTTAAAATAAAAGTGGCTTCTATTGTCGTATAATAAATAAGACTTATACTTTGGAATATAGAATAGTGAATTTTACTGTCACACGACGAGTGAGACTACTATCTAAAATGTATAATAGTGGAGACCTACTTCTAATTAATTTTAAAAAACTAATTGTATGACAATGAAATTTACTTTTTATTTAAAAAAATAAAATAATTGACATGACATTTAACTCTTTTTTATTTATTTAATGTATATTTTTAATATTTTGAAAATGTTAAGCTCTAATTTGAACGTTTAAAAATGATATAATTCAAGTGGTATTCTATTATATAAAAGTTGAGGTTCAAAATAAACTTTTGAGTTAATTGAGATTATTTTACTAAACCTGAAAACTTTTTTGATATTAAATTATAAAAAATAACAAAAAATGAGTCCAAATACAAGTCACGGGCATGTCATCTCTCTTACAAAGCTGCATAAATAAATAACATGTCCCAAAAGGACACTACTAGAGAGCAGAGGAAAAACCAAAGGTGAAATAGATGATATAAGAGAGTTGTTTAGTCCTATGAGTTTGAGATAATATTAGAAATATTGACATTTCAAAGTCTAAAATTTAGGCATTGTCTTATTAATTAACATTTAGCACCATCATCACTTCGAGAAATTCTTCAAAATGATTCAAATTAAGCTGCCATTTTTTCAGGAGAGGATGAGAATCAGCACTAACCATGGTTAGCTCGAACCAAGAGTTTCAAAGTGGATTCGTGAGAATGAACGTCATTGCACAGAAGTGGTTGGTCATCTTGCAGATCCCCAACAAACCACCTCGTATTTAAAAACTCAGAGCAGAAGCTGAAACTGTGCTTCACAACAAGTTCCAATGTCTGAGATCAGAGTTAGTCTGTTGGAAAAAAACTTGGCAGTGAGTGAAGATCAACCAGAGAGAGAGATAGAGAGTGATCGCAATGAGAATCAAAAAGATTAAATCTTTCGAATGTAACAACTCCAGTACGCAAAACCCTTTTGTTGGATCCGCTTTTTAGTGCTTCTTCTCCAAGCTTTTCAGTGTTTCTTCTCTCCTCTTTGTCACTGTCACTCTGGTTGATTACTGAAGTTCTTTTCCTGTACCCAAGTCAGGTTTCTTCATAGAAACCAAAACTTTGGTTAGAAATGATAAGGGACAGGTACTTGGGTGGTGGCAAATCTTCCAAGAGGGGAGGGAGGAGAGATCGTGACGGTGATGCCGTTGAGGACGGCGGTGGTAGGGCGGCTACTGGTTGCATGTGTTCCGTTTTTCAGTTGTTTGACTTTCATCAGTTCCACTTCGCTAATTTACACCAACAAACTTCTTTAAAACCCAACTCTTCGATTCCTAGGGACGATGATATGTCCAAAGGTAGTTTCTTTTTAATTTTCTTTTACTATCTCCTGATTTTTTCTCGGAAAATTTTGACTTGACAAGTTCAGGTATTGAAGTACCAAGGAATAACTTGGAACTGAAGAAGCCTAATTCCTTACCATCAAGTGTAATCAAAGAAGATGATGATTTAGCTATCTCTGTAAGAACAACACCATTTCAGTTGGTAGTTTATATAATCTTTTAAGCCTTTCGTTACTGATAATGTTTGTTTTGGTGTTTTCTCTAGATCGGTATTAATATTCAAGTTAGAACAAATCGAGACACGACATGGAAAGCTACAAACGATTGTTGTTCCTCAGACATTAGCTCTTCACAAGGTGCTAAATCTCCGAATGTGGTTGCTAGACTCATGGGCCTGGATGTTCTTCCTGATAGCTACTCTCCTAGGTCTTCTTCTTCTTCTTCTTCAAACCTCGGGACATCAGGCAATAAGTTCGATTTGCACCACCATGTCCAAGCTCGACGACTTCATCCACACAAATCAGTTAGCCCCAGAAGTAGTAGTTACGTTAGTGATCATTTCACAGGTTGTCGTTCTTTGCCGGAGACACCTAGAATATCATCTGCGAGAAGATCGGACGTTGATTACCACCATCAACACCACCGTTTGTCTCTTCAAATCAACAAAGAGAACATGAGCAAAAGTGAAGAGGTGGTGATGTCTCGTGTCAGTTCTTTACAGAGAAAAGAAAACAGAACTCCGAGCCACCATGCCCAGCAGATTGTGAAGCAGGTAAAAGAAAGTGTTGGCAGGAAAGTTGGGTTAGACATCACAAACACAGTTTCAAACAGAGAGCAAGGAATCAGAGATGAGCTTGTTAGTCAACCCAAGTCCAGGAAAATTTCCAAGGTTTTGATCAAGAAAGTTGATGAATCAAGTTCAGGCAAGCAGTGCACATCATCATCTTCCTCACCAAAGTTCAAAATCCTTGAACCCAAAAACGAAAAACTACTCAAGAAGCATCCTCAAACATCAAACAGTTTGCGAAAGAAGCAAGCAGAACCGTTTGTTCGGGCAAAAACAGACAACGTTTCGGACAAGAAATTTAAGAAAACTCCATTGTATAAAAACGTGACTGTCTCCAACTTGCTTCCAGTAAAGAAAGACCCTAGTCCTCCAGCTCCTAGAATTTCTCAAAAACAGGTCAGATTCATTCTCATTACGTTAAAAAGCTAATATTGGTTCCATTTTTTAATCTTTTGAGAATTGAGGAATCAGAAGAATGAAAGTTTTAAAGTTTCTGAAACATATGCTTTATGTTGGCCACAGTTATCTAGTTGTTCGAGCCATTCGTACAAGCAGCAGCGCATCCTCGAACCTCGAGACATGAATAACAATGGTGACACTCGTCTCGGTTTTGGCAACACCACGGCCACCGGAGATAACGTTGCAGCTGAATATCATGACTACATCACAAGAATACTCAGATGTACAGGCATAGGGAAAGATACTTCTTTGTCCTTTGTTAAGTGGTTCGCTCCTTCAAATCCATTAAACCCTTCTACTTTTTACCACCTCGAACTTGAAACTTCCGCAACCACCACAAGCACTACAACCACCACCAACCGTCTGGCAAACTATAGTCATCAACTCGGTCAACGTTGGAACAGAAAGCTACTGTTTCATTTAGTTGACGAACTGTTGGTGGAAATTCTAAGACCTTACATTAATCTTAAGCCATGGACAAGCTCAGCGAGACATGTTCTTGTTCGTTTGACAAAAGGGTCAAATCTAGTTGATGAATTGTGTTCGAAAGTTGGAAGCTTTCATGGGAAAAATTGTCAGGTTCTTGAAGATATTGATGCAATAATAGACAAAGATCTGCGACAACTGAAGATCCAAAGTGAAGTTGGGTTTGACCGAGAAGTAGAAGGGATAGTTTCCAAGTTAGAAAAGGTTTTGTTGGACATGTTAATTCATGAAACGGCAGTGATTTTGTACGACTGCGATTGACAGTGCTTGTCGTTCAATGATCAAGTGCGTCCGGTTCTATTCTTACACAGTATACTCTACAGACGATATGTGTTACTATATATGAACAGGGAGTTTGAAGGAAGCAAGTGTGTTTTTTTGCACTATTTAATTTTCAAGATCTCTTCATAAAATCTCTTTTTTTTTGGGGGGAAGGAAACTAAATCTCACTTATCTTTCTATTAAGAAATTTTTAGTAAATTAAAATAAAAAATCCGATAAATACGAGAGCCCGATAGAAAAAAATGCATGTCGAATTTTTGAAAATAATAATTTCTCATTTTTAAGTTGACTTTCTTCGTATGAAAACATAAATACTTGATTTAATTCACTAAAAATAATAGTAGAATATATGTGACATAGATAATACACATAAAGTAATAAAAAATATTTTGATACATATACTCAACACAAATTTTAATCTCGTTCAGTACTAATTAAATTTAATAAAACTAATAATTTATTATAATTATTTTAAATCATTAGTCTAAGTCGAAATTAATTAGTTTAAATCAAGTATAAGAGCTGAATTTTGTATGATATTTTTAAATAAAAAGTATAAAAGAAGGAAATTTTAAAAAATAAAAATAAAAATCTTTGATAATTTTAAATTTTAGTGAAACCAATTAAGAGTTGTTGTCTTTTACCTCTATCAATTTTTGGTTAATACAAATTTTGCATAAAAAATACTCTTCAAATCTTTTTTTTAAAATTCTTTAGTAATTTTAATATCATATTACCCGCATCAAAATTATTTTCAAGTATTTTGCACAATAACACAAAGATCATTCAAGCTAATATTGTTAAATTATATTTGAAAGATTAAAGGAGCGTTTAGTTGATAGATTTGATAAGGAATTAATAAAAGAGATTGATTGGTTGTTGATTATTATTACAGAGATGATAGATTGATATTCTACTTTTGAAAAATCCTCCGTACTCTTCGTTTAGCAGAGAAATAAAACTCGTTTTTTAACAGTGGCTTTAAAAAAAAAGTTATTTATTCTTATATTTATATAATAAATATTAGTACTGGCCGGACCGCACTTACCGGTGGTTATAATCTCTTACAAAAGCTGTCTTGTTTCAGTTGGCTGTAAGGTAATCCTGTAACAACGGCAGAACCAGGAGTTTCCTAGGAATCAGAATTAAGTAATGTTTTAAAAATCGAGTAGAAATGTTGAATGTTTTAAAAATTATGTCAAAAGTTAAATTAATAAGATAATAAATTTAAGGTTTAAAATATTCAACCGATATTAAACTTTAATAAAAAATTAATTAAGTAAAAATTAATTATTTATTTTAGTTTATATAAAATGAATAGATAAATATTTAAAAAGATTATTCAACATATTTCTTTTACATAATTTTCAAATATGAAATACATAATTATCAAATATTATACTCAAAAATTATGTTGACATAAATGAAAGAGTTTGTAATCTCTCCAAATAGCATTTTTGTGTGTTTTGTTAATTATATCAATAAAATATTGGAAAATTAATATTTTAAATAAAATATTAGATCTTTAAAAATTATTTTAAAATTATGTCACTTGTTTATCACAACTCAAATATTAAGAACTAGAAACATAATTTCATTAAGATTTAAGGTATTAGTAGTATCTTTTTGAAAAAAATTAAGTGTAACAAGATACAATATACAATTAAAAAATTCAACCATAAAATTTTTGAATTGTTTAATTATTCAATTTGGTCTTCAATTTTTCGATTCGATTTATTTTAATTACTCTCATTTCTAAAAATTAATCAATTTATTAATTAATTGATTAACTTTTATAAATTAATAAGTTTTTATAAATTAAAATAAATCAATTATTTTTTATTTTATAATTTGTTTTTTAATATCAATTGAATATTTTAAACCTTAAATCTCTTATCTTATTTGTTTAACTTACGGACAAATTTTTAAAAAATCGATGAATTCTCATTTAAAGTTTCTGAAAATCGTAAGCATACAATTATCATTTTCCTCTTTTAAAAGCTTTTTCTTTGGATTTTCTTAAATTAATAAATTCTTATAAACTAAAATTAATTAATTAATATTTATTTAACATTATTTTTTAATTAAATTTCAAATATTTAGAAAGATAAAATTAATATTTTTCAAACATATTTTAAATTCTTCAATTTTATTCAATCTCGGTTTTATGAAAGTCTAATACCGATTGTATCTTTTAAACTTTAAAATTCTATTTTTATTGATTTTACTTCCGGTTAGATTTTTAATACATTAGAAATGCCTATCAGTTTGATTTTGATATATAGTTTATTCTACCTAAAATGTAGATAAGTGATCAGGACCATGAAACTAATGAAAACAAATAAATGCAGCATTGTGAATTTCATAGTGCGCCAACTAGGGTTATAATGGAGATATATGGTTAAATTTATAATTAAAAATGACAGTTAAATTAAAATATTTTAAAATAATTTATATATCTAAAATAAAATATTTTATATTAACTTTAAAAATAAAGTTACTAAGTCAAATTTTGAATTATTTTTAATTAATTATAATAAAATTAATTGTTAAATCATATAAAAATTGAACGAAAATAATAAATCCGTTTAAAATGAACGAAACCACTAAAGTGGATAAGGTTAAGTCTGTCTTGACATTCACGTTATGTTAATAAATTGTACAACCTTAATATCTCTTTGCTGCTTTCCTTACTTTGCATATTAGGCAAGCTCAGAACCTTAACAAAATGGTAATGGCAATATAGAACACCGGGAAAAGAAAATCATTACTTTGATATCCTAACCCGAGTATATAATAGTGCGTTTGCTGTCCAGATAGTTACTACAATGTATCGTAACTGCGCATGTAATCTTGTTTATGTGAAGCTGTATTTAAGAATTGTGAACATTTTAGAACAAAAAGAACTTAATTAGGCGTTGAGACTAACTAGATATGGCCTCGTGCAGTAATACTTATGTGACAGTCTCAGCAGCAACGCGTAAAACGCAGCTCATGTGTTGTACTTAAAAACATACAGTATCAGTGTAGGTTTTAAAAAGACACAAGTGAACAATAAAGTGGACACTAAGAGGTTTATTTGTCACAGAGAAAATAGAGCAGCTTGAGGAGAACAGTGGCGACTCAAGCAACGAAAATAGGAGAAAACAGAATTGAGGAGGATGCGGCTGAAAAGAGCGGAACAGAACATGTCTATAGAGGGGGACAACGCCCAGCAGAAAAAGAGAAAAATCAAGCAACTAAGACGGCGGCTGAACAGAAAATAAAGAAGAAAATCAAGAACGCCCCAAATGTGAATAGTCCAAAATAGTTAGAAAAAATGATGATGGTGGGTAACTAAACTCTTATTTTTAGGTTTACAAAATCTGGTTATTAAATTCTGAATGTTGTGAGACTTTCGTTCTTTATTTGAATTGATTTATTAGTCAAGCATTAATTATTTTCTGAGTTATTATTTGATTGTTTGATTTGTGTAACTAGTTTATGATTTTATTCAATCAATTGCTAGATTAAATAGATTGACATTCAATTCTTTTAATCAAAAGTAGCGAGTAGAATTTTTGTCTACTATATTACAGACATGATTCTAAGAAAAATAATTGTCTAAGTTAAATGTACATCGTATATATATTGTCCAGTTCATCGATTTTTTTGATTCGTAAATCTATTAATTAATTAAATATGAGATCGTATTCAAGTTATTGATTAATAAGAATTAATTTAAATACATGTTTTGATTAACTAAATATAAGAGAAAATAGGTAAAAAATTTACTACAACAAATGGTTAGAAAATACGGAAAAAAAATTATTACAACGAATGCTTAACTAATAAATTGATTATTTTTAATATCGATAATCAACTCAAATTCAATAATGAAAGAGACCAGAAACTAAAATTTATTCCTATTAATTCTTAAATTCTCATTATTTTGCTGTTAATTATTTTTTAATTTCGTATTCTAATTAAATTTTATTTAATTTATAATTACAAACTCCCCTTTTATTACGTAACTATTAATTTCTAAATTTTTCGTAATTACGATCCCTACTTTTCATTGCTTACAAAAAGTTAGTTTCTTTTTATATACGATTGCGGGCGACATCATTCATCACTCAGTAAAAATCCAATGAAATGCAAGATATATACAATTGAAGCTGTTTGATATTGACAGGCTCTAAACAAGTTTAAACAATATCTATGGTAGATAATGGCAACTCCTGAAGCATATCAGTAGATTAAATATTGAACACAAGGCATAGAGACGATAAGAAGCATATGAACATATACATTTAAGTCACTAGGAAAAGAGACATAAGATAAAAAGTAAAGCTAACAAGTAATGGTTATGGCGATATACACGCCATCAATTATTTGAACTTCGAATTGGTAATAGAAATGGGGGAAACTTCAGGAGCTGAAATTTCCAGGAACATGTCAGGAACAGCTTTCACTTGTAGCTCATATATGGGAGTCCAATGAACAGTTGAGTCTCCACATCCGAAGTACTGCTGCTACTGAGACTACTGAAGAATGTTACAGTTTCTCGTTGAGGAGTAGTTGCTTGCTGCCACGATTTTGCAACCCATTAATGCAACATCAAACAACAGGTTCAGAGAATCAAAATCAATGCTAATGATTTACGAGACTCCAATAAGAAAGGCAAATATTATACTCTTATATTAAAAACGAAATTAAAGATATTTTAACAAGTTCACAGATTATGTAAACTCGAATTAGAGTTACCGTTAGTTCAATATGGACTTAAAGGAGTGTTACATCAATGGTCTTAAAAGAACCAAATCAGTTTCAGGTTTGATATAATGTATTGGAATTGGGTAAACTAGTTTTTTGGAACCCTAAAGCAGTTTCAAGTTTGACATGATGTTGGGTTGCTAGTTTCGCAAATTTTGCTCACAGATCTTTAATTTCAGCCATTTTCTAGCCTGATCTTGTTACTGGTTTACTTGGAATTCCTTGGCTACTGTTTCTAGTTTGCCTGAATTCTTCTATTCTGCTTTCCATGTTTGTATTGCGTTTTTTGAAAGAAAAGTAAAACATAGATGCAGAAAAGGGACCTGTTCACATAATCTTGCATTCTCTTCCAACAACAGCCTTTCCTGAAATCATCATTTTGAGAAGAAAAAAAATCAAGAATGAAGTGAACTATGATTAAAAAACCCCGAGCCTCATACACTAACTCATATATCATAACATACCTTTGCTCTTAGTTGTTCTATCTGTTCCGAGAACAACTGCGCCTGAATTGTGTATCCCATGTCAAGTTCATTAGCATTAATTACAAACATAATTAAAACCCCTAAGTTTTACTCCATAGTTGCAGAAAAAAAAGCTAACCCTTCACAAGAACATGACTTCTGAGATGGAAATTCTTGGCATTATCAAGTAATAGTATATACCTTTCTTTCCCTGATAATCCTCAAGCTTTTCTCGATCTGGTAGATTATGTCTTGGAGTTCTTCTACCGAACATGAACTTACACTTTGTCCCAAAAGCTTCCTAAATAACATCTAGGGTTCAGATTATAATAACGTATAAGAGAATCAAAATTAAAGATGTATCAGATTTTATTCCAGTACCGCTTTGATGATTCAAGCAGCTCAATCTTGGCAACCATAGTTGCAGCTTCACTCTTTAGTTGCTGCATATGTAATTTATGCACTGTAAGCCAATCAGAACAACATTTTGTACAGGATGAAGCTCTCGAAATTTCATGGAAGGTATATATAGATCTTGGCAAATTTCTCCACAAGAATATACGTAAATTTAGCTAAACATCAAATAGGGTTTTAATATTTACTAGTTTTGTGTGAACTTTTCGATTGATTATAGTTAACAAAGAACAAAATAGTTGAATCAAAGATAAGGGTTTGCCTCTAAATATGGTTCCTTGCAGATTCCACCAATTTGCATTTCCTTTGCATGTCTGTAGTAGCGATTCAATGTCTTGTGCATTCTTCAACATCCCAATCACAGCACTTGGTTAATACTAATTTTACTTGGTAAGTGTCAAGAAAAAAAACCAAAAGACAATCAATAGGCTAAATTATTGTAAAAATTTAAACACATTATATTATTGATTCTCATATCAAATGTTCTCATTTAAGCACCACACAAAATGCAATGACTGTAAAAATTTAAACACACATTATTCGACACAAGTCATCATTTTTATTTAGGTTAAAGGACTTCAAGTTCATCTATGAGCTACAACAATTTTAAAAAAAATGAAAATAATCAAGATAAAATTCATCAACATGTGAAAATAGAGTGTTAACCATATAGTAATTAAATTTATTGGTTGAATTATATATGAATTCTATAAGAATAGTTAAGAATCTAATTCTATTTATGGAAAGATTTAACTAAAAAGCAGAAAATATTCTAAAGTAAGTTTTTATAATCATAAATTCAATTAAAAAAATTCTATATATACTTAGCACCTCCAACCTATTCCAAATGTAATCTACTAAATTATTTGCCTTCACAAGCAACTTTTCTGTTCTTAGTTCTTCCTATGAACTTGGATATAAACATACCTATCGGTATTGCTCATAAGATGTCTTAGCAAGCACATATCATTGACCATTGAGTTTCTTCATGTGATACCATAGCTAGTTAGATCATTATCAATACCATGGCTAGTTAGATCATTATCAATCTTAACAAAAATGGGGTTGCCTCTTTCTATACTTCGCAAAGAAGTACCTAATGAACAACGAGCACATCCCCCTCTAGCACCACTCCCGACGTTCTTGGATTAGACATAATGCACGCAGCACCAAGTATATTTAACAAGTACGATGAGAGAACACATCTGACACAAAACGATGAGCCCATCAAGCATAAATTGCACTAACTAAAACCATAAAACCAGTTATCAAGAAGATCATCCAGCCCCTGGATAACAAAATTCAGATGGAAAGTTAAGTTACTAAGGATTAGGTGTACTTGAAGAAAGATTCCGTGGGCTAGGAAAATTTCAAGCAGCAGTCTGGCTTTAAAAACAACTCGAAAAGCTTGACGATGAGGAGACATGTATATGGATAAAGAAATCAACGATGGTACATCAACAAAGTGGGGTGCAAATCTGTAAGAACTGTTGAAGAATCTGTAAGGTACGAAATGAAATCTGAAAGATGGGATCGAGATTTATGAATCGACCACTGCAACTACTCATGGTTCGTTGGTATGTTCACGATCAGCTCAATTTCATTGATACTTTTACATAGAAATCAAGAACTAGGCACTATCACAGCATTCAATCTCAAAACAACTACTTGTAAATCAATTTGTTTGGTTTAGGGAGATGATGTAAGAACATACTCATGGCTTGAGAACTCGTAGACCTTTCCTCTCTGGGAAATGATAATCACTGCAACTTCTGCATCGCACAAAACTGATAGCTCATGAGCTTTCTTCAACAGCCCGTTTCTCCGTTTGGAGAAGGTCACTTGCCGGCTCGCAGCATTTTCGATCCGCTTCATTTGAACCTTTCCTCTCACCATTTTTTCCTAGTAAGAATCAGTTGATCATATCATGAACAAAAGATTCCAGGAACCCTAATCAGTGTCAAGAGTTGATTCAAGTTTTGTGAACTCAGTAAGACCAAATCTTACCAGATATTGAGCAAGACCCTGAAACTTCTGTGTCTCAACTCAAGAAACTTTGGATTTACCACTCCAAAACATACAAGCAAAGGACTTCAAACTCTTATGGAACGGACAAAAACTTGTAGAAAGTGAATACTCTCATGAACATTACAAAGCCCCAGAAACCTCAGAAGACTTATAAGTGTAAAAAGACTTAAAGAGTGACTCAAAATCACAAACTTAGGTATACGTAAAACAGAAAAGAACCCAACAAAGATTCACAGAGAGAAGAATCTCTCTGGGGAATTTTTTCTTCTCCCAAATTATTGATGTATCAACCTCTTTACTTTCAGACCGCAAAACCCTGTTGAGCAGTCTTATCCTTATTCCATTATCTGCAACTGTTCACAATCCTTCAAAAACCATAACCCCACAAAAATGGAAAAAGGCATATGCCTAAACAGAAACTATGACTATGTGAAAGTGTAACAAGAAAGGGACCAGATAAGAAAATTTAAAAAGATGTGATCAAGAAATTGAAAACGTTATTGCTTATCCAATTTTAGTAAAAATAAGAACAGAAGATGATAGGTAAGAAGAAAAGAGCAGTGAAAAGAAATTGGTACATTTTCTATGTTTGGAGGGGTTGTTCTATAAAAAGGGTAAACCTTTATCGCAAGTGTAAAGGATGTCCGAAGAAGAGAAGGTACAGCGAATGAAAACTAGACACATTTACACGACAGTCTCATCGACCAATGGTACTGAGGGATTGACCAATAGATGAGGAGGAGGACCCAGTCACGTGGCTCGATTTGTACGACCAGTGGGCGTGCTCGTGTCTTGTCTGAACTCAAGCAGGTAATACGGTGACGCTTTTGTCCTTTTATCTTTTTAATTAGGGTTAAATATATTTGAATTTTTTATGTTTTAAAATTTATCATTTAATAATATTATTTAATTATCATATTTTTACATATTATATATTTTTATTAAAAAATATAATATTAAAATTCTTAAATTTAAATATAATATTATTTTAAAATAATAAATAAACGAAAAATTGATAAAATATGACATACATATTTATTTAGTAGCTAAATAATATTACATGATGTACATGACAGTGTTCAATAACAACAATTCTAATATACTATTAACGAGAATTCCAGCAATCTAGGGAAAGCCTAAGAGTTCTATACATACATACGTATATGCGCATATCATAAACACTGCCAAAATCTAATGCGGTTGATGAAATTACCCTCAACCTATGGTAGTTGGGTGGAAAAGTAAAATTAATTTCTGTTCATACATTAGCTTTTTCGATACAAAGTGAGTCACTTCAAATAGATTTATTGTTCCGCCCCAAAATACGATTAATTCAACATGGGCTATATGAGTTCTCAGTAATTTATCGGATAAATTAATAAGTTGGGCATTTCTGACCAACTAAGCGAAACCGGTAATTCCTTGATTGTGATTGGCTAAAGTTAAAGTTTTATTTAAAAACATTTTTATGGGATAGAACCTTCTCGGAAAATATGGACTTGATGCCCTGTCCAAGAAAGATATTCAAGTCCTAGTAACCCTGCTAAATGGTAATTCAACATAGATTTTACATCTTAGAGTCAAGCCAATTTGGAACCGCTTTGTGATAATGGAACCAACTAGCAAAAAGTATTAAGGATGCAAAAATCAATATACCAATTGCAGTACAATACAATTGCAAGTCACTAGTCATTTCATACATGCCTTCTAAATCTCGAAAAAAAATAAGAGGCTATTTGTATTCCTCATAAACCCCCGCCCAAATGAGAAGGAGCTCACAACGTGAAATCTTTTATTCGTATCCTATTACGCTAGAATCTTCGACTAAAGATCATATCCTTAGTAAATTTTACCAGAGGTATACCTTTTTTCATAAAATCTCTTCAACTCTTCTAGGGCTTCATTTGTTTATCTTAAAGTCTTTAA
Source organism: Erythroxylum echinodendron (assembly GCA_027575705.1). Classification (NCBI taxonomy): domain Eukaryota; kingdom Viridiplantae; phylum Streptophyta; class Magnoliopsida; order Malpighiales; family Erythroxylaceae; genus Erythroxylum; species Erythroxylum echinodendron. The sequence continues at coordinate 36,849,833 of JANZXR010000006.1, forward strand.
CTACGATCTTTTCATATTTTGTTAATTAACTTGCCCAATATTTGAGATTCCCATCTTTTAGAAATTTTAGGTTTGTTTTGATAATAAAATTGGCACTCACGTTGTAATTTTTAATGTGATTATACTTTTCTTTGTGGGGTTTTGATTAATACTTGATTAATTTATTTTTAAAGCTGTTATTTGATTTTAATTTTCTATTTATATATTTTGAAATAATTTAATAGATATTAATCAGAAAATTTTATTTGTAAGAAATTTAACATTATAATGTATCTTTAGTAATTTAAAATAAATAAAATTAAAGTAAGGCACAAGCCTTTTACTCAAATTTTTATAACAAATTCAAAAGACATATATCTAACATTGTAATTCATATCGTGATCATGGCACTACCGATTACTCTTTTCAACGAGTTGAAAGATACAATCATTAGATAAAGTTTGTCAAGAGATTTTAACCTCAAAAGCATCGAACGAAGACTTTGGTAAAGTAAAGACAATGTTATTAGAAAGAGACTCCAAAAAGGAAAAATTGGACATGCGCAAATATATACAAATATGAGTTAATAAAAAGTAAAACAAAAGACAATCAATAACATAATAATATACCGTCAAAAAAAAACATAATAATATTGAACGGTTTTAAGAAAGCATAGGAATACAATTAAAATATTACGTCTCAAAAAAAAAAACTTTTAAATAGTGAGTTATGAGTCTTCAGCCTTAATATCAATAAGAGGTTTTGAGATGACTCGAGAATAAAGACATTTATAAGTCGATTAATAATATTGTAAAGCAAACTTGAATTTATGATGTTTGAAGTTCTTGATGAAATTTTTCATTCCCTCTCTGTCTTATTTTCTATAATACGTTTTCACAATTGTTCAGAAACTCTGTTAATAGTTTTCTAAAACATATGAACAACTTACATGTCTGTTGTTGCACGTTATTTTTAAAGGAGAGAGGAAAAGGGTCTTAAACCCATTTGAGCTCAACTCTTTAATACTCAATAATCATTATTTTAGGCTCTTTTCGTTGGACTCAAATCTATAAGTGATATGGCTACTAAAGAATCTAACAATCTCCTACTTGGCGCATATTACGAATTGGTGATTCAACAATAACACTTTAAGCGAACACAATACATGGAATCGATCAAGTCATCCTTAATTGAATTGAGAAGATGAGATCATGACGGTCACAAGTTATACAACATGATTTCTTCCATGTATCACATAATCAACTCAACTTATAAAACCTTAAGTGGGTAATTCTGTAATTGTTATCTCACAGAAACAATTATTGTATACAACATAATATGGATAATAAGTAAGTGAGCAAAAATATGACTGTAATTGAATTCACAAGTGTCATGACAATTTGAGCAAGACAATTATATGCATGTATACATGTCAGAACGTTATGCTAACCAGGACTTATCTATAATGCCTATCCGTTCAATATGGCCAACAAATATTTTGGGCAGTAAGCCTTTAATTAACAGATCTGCTATCATTATATCTGTACCAATATGCTTAATTGACACTTTATGTTTTTTCATTTATTCTTTCACAGACAAGTACTTCAAATCTATGTGTTTCGCACCATTTTAATACTTGTCATCCTTAGAGAAGAAAACGGCTGCGAAATTATCACAGTAAATTCTTAACGGTCTAGCAATACTATCGACAATGCCAAGACCTAAGATAAAGTTCCGCAACCACAATCCATGAGCCGTGGCCTCAAAGCACGCCACAAACTCAGCCTCTATAGTAGAAGTAGCAATAATGGACAATTTTTCAGTTTTCCATGAAATTGCTCCTCTAGCTAATAGAAACATATAACTGAATGTAGATTTCCGTGAGTCTACACAACTAACATAGTCTAAATCCGAGTAACTTATCACTTCGAGATGGGTTGATTTTCTAAATATGAGCATATAGTCCGTTGTGCCTTTTAAATATCTAAGGACTTTCTTTGCAGATTTCCAGTAGTCCAATCCAGGATTGCCTTGATGTCTGCCTAACATTTCAATAACAAAACTTATATCTGGCCGAGTGAATGCTTGAGCATACATTAAGCTCCAAACTACTAACGCATAAGGAATAGACTCCATTTCCTTATATTTCAAATCATTTTGTGGACATTTGACTAAATTAATCTCCTTTCTGAACTGAAACTATCCCTGCGGAGTACTTTTCTATTTTAAATCTTTCTAATACTTTCTCGATATAACCTTTATGAGACAATCCTAATAATCCTTGTGATCTATCATAGAATAATTCAATTCCTATCACATAGGATGCCTCACTCATATTTTTCATTTCGAAATTATTAAAGAGAAAATTCTTTACATCATGTAACAAACTCATACTATTAGCAATAAGAAGGATATCGTCAACATATAACTAATATAATGAATTTTCTCTAACTGATCTTCATATAAATACACCGATCAACAATGTTTTCTACAAAACTGTAAGACGTAATGGTATCATTAAACTTAAGATACCATTGTCGTGAAGCCTGTTTCAGTCCATATATTGGCTTATTTAATTTACGCACTAACTTATCATTTCCTGTGGTTTTAAAACATTCTAGTTGATCTATGTACACTTCTTCTTTCAAGTCACCATTTAGAAAAGCGGTCTTATATCTATTTAGTATAGCTCTAAATCATAATGAGCCACTAGGGCTATAATAATTCTTAAAGAGTCCTTCTTTGAAACTGGAGAAAAGGTCTCTTTATAGTCAATGCCATCCTTTTGAATGTAACCTTTGGCAATAAGTTTGGCTTTATACCTTTCAATGCCATCGTTTTGAATGTAACCTTTGGCAACAAGTTTGGATTTATACCTTTCAATGTTGCCTTGTGAATTACGTTTGGTGTTAAAGACCCATTTACAACCCACTTACTTTACACCTTCCAGTAACTTAGCTAATTCCTAAACTTCGTTTCCATTCATTGATTTCAACTTTTCTTTCATAGCATTGAACTAATTTTCAGAATTGTTACATTTCATAGCTTATTTGAACGAGACTAGATCCTTATTTATTATCAAGTCACATTCATGTTCAAGTGAGTAAACTTCATAGTCATTTGAAATAGCTGGTCTTCTCTGCCTTACAGACTTTCGTAATGCTACTTCTTGTGACATGACTTGATCATTTGTAACTTGAATATCATTAGCTGGTTCGTCATTAATATGTCCAATTTATGGAATTGGAACATTAATTTGTTGTTCTAGTATATTGTGGGTCCGTGATGCAACAAGAAGAATAACAACCGGTGGGATCATATTTGATGAAGTAGTTTCCACTCGACTCTCGTGAATATCCACTTGTCGCAATTCTCCACTCCCACCGATTTGACCATTTTCAATGAACCAAGCATTACTAGACTCAACTATTCTCATACTATGATTAGGACAATAAAATCTGTACCCCTTTGACTTTTTAGGGTAGCAGATGAAATAACCCCCTAACAGTTCTCTCATCAAGCTTCTTTTTATGTGGATTATAGAGTCTTACTTCTGCCAGACAACCCCAAATGTGAAAGTGTCATAAACTAGGTTTCCTTCCTGTCCACAGTTCATAAGGTGTCTTAGGAACTGTTTTACTAGGAATCCTATTAAACTTATACACAACGGTCTTTAAAGTAAGCATTCACAACAATAACGGTACAACACTATAACTTAACATACTCCTAACTATATCTATAAGAGTACGATTCTGCCTTTCGGCTACGCTATTTTGTTGTGGTGTACCAGGCATTGTGTATTATGCACATGTGCCTAGACTTACAAGAAACTTTGCAAATGGACCTGGACATTGTCCACTTTTATCAATTTTTCTTAATATTCATCACCTCTATCAGAACTCACTATCTTTACTTTTCTATCTAACTACCTTTATAGCTCATTAAAGAACACCTCTAGGATGTCTACAACTGAGATTTTTCGTGCAGCAGATAAATATAACTATATCGTGAAAAGTCTGATAATAAAGGTAATGAAATATTTTTCTCTGCCTCAGCAAGGAACTTCGAAAGGACCATATATGTCAGTGTGTATTAATTCAAGTAATTCATTACTTCGTGTGGTTGAATGCTTTGATATATGTTTGGTTTGCTTACTTTTAATGCAATCCACACATATATCCCAATCAGAAAAATCCAATGAAGGTAAGATTTCATTTTTCACTAACCTCTGTACCATTTCCTTGAATATATGACCTAATCTTTCATCCCACAAAAAAATAGAACATTCTTTTTGTGCACTACGTTTACTTCTTATAATATGGTCAACATGAAACAGAGATTCAACAAAATCAACATCAAGATTGAAACGATATAAACAATCAATTAAAGTACCAGAATCATAATAGTACTTGTGTTTATACAATAAAAAAACACCTTTTTCAATCCTAAATTGAAACCCTACATCATCCAACTTTGTAACAGAAACTAAATTTCTAGCACATTTAAGAACATAAAGACACTTTTCTAGATCCAGGTAACACTAAGTGTCCAAGATAAATTTGTATGTCCTAATACCCTCTATCTGTGCCTTCATTCTGTTTCCCTTTTATAAGAACTTTTTAGTTCCATTATGGTTTGGATTGAAAGGAATCCCTACTTAACATGTGACACATGAGTAGTTGCACCAGAATCTAACCACTAAGTATTATTAGGCACTTAAATAAGATTTGATTCAAAACATACTAATACATAGTATGTACCTTTCTTTTAGAACCAAGCCTTTCTTTTAGGGCAATCCTTTTTGAAGTGACCAGGCTTCTTATAGAAGTGACACCTCGTATCTTTATGGATTCGACCTTATTAACTTTGCTAAGAGTTTTGTACTTATCTTTGCCTTTCTTTCCTGGTTTGTTCTTGCTGCTACTAACTCCTTTATGAAATGTAAGATGAACGGAGTGCACCTTCATTTTCTTCAATCTTGCTTCCTCCTGAACCAACATGGCCTTAATCTCTTGAAGGTTTCATTTTTCTTTAATGGTGTTATAATTCATTTGGAATTGGCCAAACTCTAGAGGAAGTGAGTTGTTAATGAACTATACCAGAAATGACTCATTCACATCCATACCTATGGATTTCAGCTTTGCAGCTAGGTTTAACATATTAGTTACATGATCGTGAATGGCTGTGACCAGTCAAACTTCTTGGTTGTTAGCTCACTCATTAAAGTCCCTACTATGGACTTGCTAGCTATATCAGAATGAGAGTATTCCTTAAGCTTCAACATGAACTCCTTTGCATTATCCATCTTAGGCATTAATGGCTTCACATTTTTTGCGATTGTCATTTGCATCAAATTTAAGTTCAGCCTATTAGACCGTTCCCAAGCTTCATAATAAGAATTGTCAATTTCAGAACTAATCTCAGTTATGACTGTGGGTAAGGATGTCAATTCTGGCCCGGCCTGCCCGTCTCTGCCCGGTCTGGCCCGTTTTTGGCCCGAGTTTGGCAGCAACGACACTGTTTTGTATTTTTTATATTAAAAAATACAAATCCGGCCTGCCCTTGGCCCACCCATCCAAGGGCCGGTAGGCCTATCTGCAGGCCGGGTCATCCCGACCCACGCGGGCCACTGGTTGGCCAGCAGCCTGCCGTTTTTGAGGCCAGGCCGGGCTGGGCAGAGGGCAGCCCGGGCTCGGCCAGGCCCATTGACATCCATAGCTGAGGGCCTTGCGTCTAAAACTATGGCCACGTCTAAATCCATTACACCCAGTTGGAACTGAATTTGTTCGGATCAATCTTCATAATTCAGACCATTAAACTTGATCAAGCCATTTTCTAAAGCGAACAAATTAGTAGATATTGCAAATACAACATATAGCCCACACATTAATGCTTTGAGTAGAATTAATAGATTCGGACAATAACAAACTTTAATATATATATTTAAGTCCACTTTTGGGTGATACTTAAACACATATCTGCAATCCATGATGATGCTAACATATATATACACATTTTGATAGATAAGCAATCATACTCAAACTAGTATGTATGATCTTTGGATATGTAAACATATTCACTAAGTAAGTCGATAAGTCTTTTTAATGTTATTAATTAAGCAATGGTCCACCTTTAGCTGACCTCCTAACGTTATAATTAATAATCTCAATTGTTCAGTACAACCTTTATGTCATTTTAATAGCGTCATTATCAACATGAACAATAGAAACATTCACAATTAAATGTTTAATATTTTCAAGCTAGGCCACTTTAGTGGCTAACAAGCTTTTCATGTAATAAACATTTAATTGGACAATTATCATACATGAAAAATTTTAATTTAATTAATTTAGTCACTTTGGCGACTAACAAACTATTATAAATTACCATTATGTTATGTAGCACATTCAATATATAATAAGAAATTTTAATTCCAAACATTGCATAATATAAAATATTCAAAGTACCAAATAAAACATATAATATGACACTGATTTTCAAAATTATATTATGCATAAGAAAATAAACCAATTATGAATTAAACAATCCATTATAACCCATCACAAAATTGTTTTGCTTAGGGTCAAAGTCTATAATTTAATTTCTTAATAATCAAGGTTTCATAATATAACCCAAATTTAATATCCATAAAGTTAGGCCAAAATTATTTAATAACCCAATCTGATCCTCTGATGGCCCAAAGGTCAAAAAAAAAAAGCCCAAACATAATTCTTGGGCCAAAAAAATAAGGCAACCCATCTGGCATATGCTGCACACGCCAACGTCTGCCCAGTGGTCTCCTCTGCGTCAGATGTCACACTCCCCATCTTCCTCCATGCGTCGATTCTGGTTTATTCGTTTTTTTATTATTTCATTCTCGTTAATGGGTTCTCTCCATACTAAAAGCCATCCAAAACCCTGAATCCATGAACATCCCTTGCAAACATTATAGTCAATAGAAACAAGTTTGTTATAGACATTGAAATAGAAAACTCGAATTGTTTCAAGCCAAAATCATCAGGACATCATATTTGAGTTTTCGTTTCTTTTCAACAACTGTAAACACAAGTAGTAACAATTGCATCATTTCCAAGTTGAAACATCCAACAATACAAAATAAAACACAAGAAAACGATGAAATAATCGTTCACACCGAAAAATAATTTCAGAAATGTATGAGAATATAAGAACAAAATCAAAAGTTTATGGTTCATTTCTAAATTTGTGTTGTTGTTTATGGTAGGTCCATTTATGGCTGTTCACGATGTCGTATATGAAGAAAGCAATTCCATTAAAATATAGAAAACAACCATTCTAGAAATTAAACGAATAGTTGATGACAGTAGACAACAAATAATGCAACACCTTGCTCTGATACCATTTGAAGACATGTATGGATCGATTAATAACACTGTAAAGCAAACCTGAATATATGATATTTGAAGTTCTTGATGAAATTTTATTCCCTCTCTACCTTATCTTCTATAACCTGTTTCTGCAATGGTTCAGAAACTCTCTTAATAGTTTTCTAAATCGTATGAACAACTTACTTACATGTCTATTATTGCATGTTATTTTTAAAGGAGAGAGAGAAAGAGTCTTGGACTCATTTGAGCCCAACTCCTTAATACCTAATAACCATTATCTTAGGCTCTTTTCATCGGACTCAAATTCATAAGTGACATGGGCCACTAAAGAATCTAACAGAGAAGAGATTGAACTGAGTTCAAGTGAACAAGCAATTAAGATATTATATTTTAACTCAAAATCGATTATGAATTATATCTTTATATATAACTCGTTTCATCCATATGACTCTTTTCGATATGAAATTATATTACTTATGAATTTTTAAAGAATATTATGCAAATAATTGAATGCTATTTGAGATAATTTTAGTATCTTTTTTTAAATTAAAGATAATGCGAAATGATTAGTGTCATTAACCAATATCAAAGATGAGAAAATGCAAATCGATTATCCACCAACTTGATTCCAATTAAAAAATCTTGTTAGTGTTCTTAAAAGGTTCTATCATCTTTGAATCTAGTTGGATGATAAGACTTTACATAATATGCTCATCCAATGAATGTGAATTAGGAAAGGGTTGGATGATTCAATTTTTATCGGATGCCTCTGAAATGACAGAAAGGAACAGAAATAACTTCAAGTGATTGATCATTAGCCTTTGGCATCTAAAGAAAAGAGACATAAACCTAGTAAGATACAAAGAGGCAAGAGACGAGCATGATTGTGTTGGCCATGCATCTTTATTCTCAGTCCACAACAAAAGGTAAGTTCTTAAACGAGACATCCATGGCAGTGTTCTTTGCTCTCATGCTTTTGTCAAGTCCTTTCACCCGGTAGGACCACCAAAGAAAATAAAAGATTGTTCCAGGAGTTTGAATTGGAGCTTAGGTAAAAATTCAATTAGCTTCAAGTCAACTTGTATGTATCTCAATTTAAAATCTTAAGTCTATAAATTATGATTCGTTTTCTTATGTATAATTTTTTAAAGTTAATTATAAAAATATCAAAATTTACCCTAATTTAGAATACTAATTGGCATCTTAAAAAATGGCATTAAAATGTTCTAATTTCAATTTTAACAAAAAAAACCGAAGTTGAATTTTTCTATTAATATGAATAACGTGACAAACTACGTCAGATTAATATTTTTACTACGTGATTACTACATATTATATTTGTAGAACATATAAACTTTATTATTTAATAAATTAAAAGTTTAAAAAATCCTAAAATAATATACAATCTTTCTTATAATTTGATTCATAATTATTTTATAGTGATTGCTATTTTAATTTATTAAAGGGTTAATTACATAAAAAGCTCAAATTTTCGTCAATTTTTTAATTATAGCCTAAACTTTAAAAAGTAGTAATAAAATGTTCAAGCTTTTGTAAGTTTTTCAATTCTAACCTAAACTTTAAAAAGTAGCCATAAAATGCTCAAATTTTTAAATTTTTTTAATTCTAGCTCGACGTTAGTGTTTCCGTTAAGTTTAAAAATAACCTAAATCAGATTACGCAACTTCGGTGACCTTGCTAGTGTAGTACGTTATAATGCGAGAGTAGTTTGACGCATCTGAAGAATAAATAGAAAACAAATGGCTGATGACATCCAAAAAACAACAGATAACATCGAGTTAGAATTAAAGAAAATTGAATATTTAAACATTTTATTACTATTTTTTAAAAATTGGGCTAAAATTGGAAAAATAAAAAATTGAGCATCGTATTGCTACCTTTTAAAGTTCGAGTTATAATTAAAAGATTGATGAAAGCTTGAGTTTTTTTGATAATTAACCCTTTATTAAATAATAAAATGTATATATGAAACAAATACAATATATAGTAGTTATATGGTAAAAACATTAATCTAATGTGGTCATTAACGGAAAACTCAATATCGAATTATTTTATTAAAAATTAGAATATTTTAGCTAGTTTTAAAATTCAAGTTGATATTGTAAAATTGAGTTAAGTTTTAAATTTTTATAATTAATTCTTTATTTTTGTATGTCTCTTTTTGATATAATAACTCCAATGGATATTTAACAAAAATGTTGAAGTAAAAATACAAAATATGATTTTTCCATGATTATAGTATGAGTATGAATGCCCTATGAAAAGGGTGTTTTTTACAAAAAAGATGTTTCTAAACAAGTCTTCCCAGGCTCCTCTTGTATTTATAAAATATTATATATAATTAATAATTTATTTATATAATCTAAAAATAGCTAAGATTAACAGAATATAAATAAATGGGCCCAAAACAGACTCAACTAATTTAGGAAACAATTGGGCTTGGGCCTCCAATTTAACCAAACATCTGTTAGATTCAAGACGGAGACAAATATGGAGACAGATTTTACGATGGCAGAGTCGGAAATACCAGCGAGAAGCAAGAGGAAGATGGGAGACGGAAGAAGAAGAAGAGACGAAAATGCTTCAAAGAAAGCATCTTTAAAGTCGAATTGGCCACCCATTAAACCCAAGAAGAATCTCCAACTTACTCGTCTCAAAGATAACGATCTTTTCACTGTACGTATGTTCTCCAATTATCGTTGTTTGTTGTACTTTCCAATTATCGCGATGTTTAAGATTTTAAATCAAACCTAGTCCTCCTTTTCAATTGTTTGCTCCTGGATTGTGTTAATGTGATGATTATGATAGGTGAATTTGGAGTTTGAAGTGATTCTTGGCTAATTAGAGGTATCTTTTGTTATTGTAATCTAGTTCGGCTTCTTTTGAGCTCCTTAAGTCAACCAGGTTCTGATTATGAAAGAAATAGAAAGATCTAAAGTATTTAATAGCTCATTTCCACCCTTGTGAAACAAAACTTTCCTATACTGTCTTCTTTCATAGTAGGTTGTTATGGTTTTAAATTTTCCTAGATATTCAGGTACAGGATTTCTTAACACCTGCTGAATCAAAGGCATTTGTTAAAATAGCAGAAGCTATGGGGTTTGCTCATCAAGGAAGTCTTGGACCGACAAAAGGGGAAGCTTATCGGGATAATGACAGAATAGCTGTTGATGATCCTGTTCTAGCCAATGCATTGTGGGAGGCTGGACTCAACAAATTATTTTCTGATATTAAGATTCGGGGGAAGGTTGCGATGGGCTTGAATCCCAACATCCGATTCTATAGGTTTGTTTACCAAATCATTCTTACTTTGGTTGCAAAAGACTAGAGGAGGTAGCTGAGCCATCTACTTTATTAAGTCTCAATTTCTGTTTAGACTGAACAATTATGAGCTTGATGCTAGTTGGCTTAGCTAGGAATATGACTCTCATGCCTTTGATATCCCCAGCTGGATTGGAACAAAGGTAGTGAGATTAAGTTGATGTTGAGTTGAGTTTTTGATCCGGATGTATCTCGACTGCCGAAGTTTATCCTTCTTTGAGTAATCTGCTGACATAATAAAGGAACTGGCAAAATCTGTTGCTTTGTTGATGGTATTTACATCTGCAGGTACAAGGTTGGCCAGCGATTTGGAAGACATATCGATGAAAGTATCAACCTTGGGAATGGGAAGCGCACCCATTATACTCTCTTAATATATTTAAGTGGCATTTCGAGTGCTAAATCTAAAACTGATGCAAAGGATTCTTCCTTGGAGACTCTTGTAGGAGGAGAGACAGTATTCTTTGGCTCTAGGAACGGAGTTGTGGCGGAAGTATCTCCTTCGAGTCTTATTCTAACACTTGCACAAATTCATTTTGTCATTTGAATCTTAATTCTTCCATACATGTTAGCTGAATATGTTACTTTTTCTGTAATTGAATTGACTAGGTGGCTCCTACAGAAGGTATGGCTCTTCTACACATTCATGGTGATAAGTGTATGCTACATGAAGCCCGAAATGTTGCAAAAGGCGTTAAATATGTGCTCCGTTCAGATGTAGTCTTTGCTTGAAGAAGGCCCTTGCCGTTGTAAATCAAGCTAACTTTGCAAGTTTTAATTTGGCTGGTCGACCTAATTTCTCGCTATTAGCTTCTTCTACATTTTCTTAACCAGCTTTATTTTCATTATATACTGGTTTAGTCTCTGGTAGAATACTACATCAGCTAATCTCTGATCAGTACATGGGCTTGTTCTTTATTCAAACTCGATAATGAAACAGAGGGTGCAATTACGGGTTTTCATAAACATTTAATGCTACGAAAAATTAATGCCAGAGTCAGTCTCTCAGTTCACTACCCGGCATTTGACTCTAACTTCTCCATTTTCAATAATCCCAACATTTCCAAACCTAACCATTGAGGCTGCGAATTGTTTAAAGAACAAACTTTGATCCTTGGCAAATGATTCAACAATCCATCTTGTCCTGTAATCATCAAAGAGTGTTTGATCAGACCCGAACACACCTCTTCTTGCCGTCAGTTGCTTGTAATAGACATTGTCAAAGGTTGAGGAGGACGGGTCTAGGAACTGTCCTGCATTACGATCTTTGTTTGGTTTCGGGCACTTACACTTCAGCTGCTCAGCGAACAATCGATCCATGCTCGGATCAATGTCATGCTCTGAACTGAAGTTTCGCAGCCGACCCTCAAAAGATGAACAGTGAGAGAAGCCAAGAGTGTGCCCACCTGACAAAGCCACCAAATCCCGAACTCCTAAGCCTCTCTTACCAAAGCTTTGAATAAGCTGCGATGCGTTAAATGTTGGACCTGGTAAGTTAATGGTTTCATTAGCTCTAGACACACGTCCATCTTTCCTTCCTTTCAATACATTCCAGTACGGTCCTCCAGACTGAAAGAAGCACGATAATAAGAGCAGACAAGATAAGACTTTGAAAGTTCTATGAAGAAAAGACCAGTTAGTGATAATTCATTACCATAGACACTACGTCCCTTGCTGCTATGGCTATTATATCAGAACAAGAAACTGTGCGAGGGCAAGCCATTTCAAGCTTAGCTTTGGCTTTGTCGATTACATAGAATGACCGCACCGAAATGTTAGGGGGTCCATCTTTCTCTGCTTGGTTAGTGGGAGTAGAATCCAACAAAATCGATGCATCACATCCCTGTAACAACAGATAACCAAACAAGAGCACATACAATTATGTTTATATATATTTCCTCGAGCCAGCTTCTGTTCATAAATGGAGTGAGGTTAGGAACATGAGGAGATGATATATACCCTTATGAAACAGTCATGGAAGAACATTCTCAGGATACGAGCAGGGACTTTAGGGTCATGCATGGAAGCTTTACGAACTGTGTGAAGGATGAGTTTCTCAGCTTGTGGACATGTTTGATCATAATAATGAACATCAAGTGCGGCTTCTGATTCTGAAAGCAGGATAATAATTGCTATAAGAAGAACTCTTGATACAAAATCAGCCATTAGTTTATGCTTGAGATTAATAGCTACAGAAAGAAAGAAACCTGATATGAACTTTCACATACATGGAGCTATATATATGAGAAACCATCAAACCAACTTCCTTAAATTGTTCGCACATTAAGTCATATGCTTCGAAGTTACTCGCGGAAAGGGACGACGTACAAGGGAACAAGGGAAGGAAGTACTTGTACCAAAGTGATGGTGGCCTTGAACCAATCGAAAGCTACTTTGATGTGTAGAAAGTAGAAATTAAATGGTTGGTGTTGGTGTAATTTTCAGACATGATTCTGCAACATGAAGATTGCTAAAAGATGCAATGAAAAGTTTGATCATTCACGAAAAAAAGGTCAAAAAAAGAAGTGTTGTAAGAAAGTTCTTATAGTTGTCTTTGATAATGACTTTATACCATACCATTATTAAAATTACGACTTAGATCTTTTATGACATATTGAAGTGTAACTAAAAAATTTGGTTAATATTTAAAGTAAGCAAATTAAAATATTTTGAGTTTGACTCAAATTTAATAAATAAGAAAAGTTTTGACCCTGCTGCAAATCGGATTTAAGTTCAAAATTTTATTTTTCGAATTTTTAAGGCATGTTCGAACATGGTTCGAAGTAGTTCTAGCTCATTATTCGCTATTTTTAAATTCTTTAGATGAAATTAACAATTCAATTGTTAAAAATTAAATGCAACTAAAGACTTATTTAAACCTTAAAAAAAGGTTAAGATGTAATTGACATTTGGCCACTAGAAAACTCAAACCACCCATTGTCAGCAAAGTTGGGAACAAGCTTTACCGAAAGACGTTTAAACTTAACTTTTTCAAACATATAAATTAAATTTTAACGTTTTCAAAACACTCAAAAAAAATTTTAAATGAACAAAAAATTTTACGAAATTAACTCTTCGTCAGTAAAATATCATATTAATATTGAGACTTGTTGTTATACATTTCACAAAGTAAATCTCACTTGTTACGGTACCAATGAGATCTACTATTATACATTTCAAACAACATAGTTTACTTGCCATTTCATTCATTTAGGACCTGTTTTTAATATTTTGAAAACATTGAGGTTCAATTTAAATGTTTCGAACATGTAGTTTCTGTTCTATATTATACCGTAAACTTGAGATTTAAAATGTTCTTTTTAAAAAATTAATATTTGGTCTATTTTTCGCTTATGCCTGTCAAAGTTGGGCAATGCAAGGTTGGTGATTACTCTAAGTACAGAATTCCTGTTGTACTCCCCAAAATTTAGCTACAAACAGAAGCAAAAAGCCCTTCTTCTTATGAAGGCTTCCTGGTTTGATACTGTAGTTTTTAATAAGACAAATTAATTCCTAAAATATAAAGTTAAAATTCCAAGTTTTATGATCAAAAATCGACTCAGTTTTCACTAAAAAAATTTAATTATTATTAATATAAAACGAGTGAACTTATTTATAATGCATATTACTGAGAGAATTTCTAATAAATATTGTATAATTCTATTTATCAAAAGTAAGATATCTCAAATAATCCCTTAATTTTCCAATTAATCCTAAAATCAAATATTTATAACTATATTTGAGTTTTATGACCTATTTATAGATTAGTAATATAAATTTCGAAAATGAGTTCAAATACCAATTTTACAAATTGCAATGGATCTTGATCAAATTTAAATAAATGAAAATTAAAAGTTTTAAACATATTTGAACATTTTCTCTCAAATACAAGTTTTTGATATTTTATCTCAAATACAACCTAATTTATATAAAAGATTCCTTCAAAAAAATATCTTCTTTAAATGAAATTAGACCTTGTGTAATTAAAAAACCAATTCTTGCTTATCAACTACATATTATCTAAAATTCAATTATATCTCAATATGTTTACCAAAAAATTCAATTTGTGCAAATTAATTTTTTCTAATGTTTTCAAAACTTTACCAAAAGTTAAACAGATAAGACAAAAAATCTAAAGTTTAAAAGGTTCAACAGGTATTAGATCGTGGGTTAAAAATGAATAAAATTGAAGAATTTAAAAAAGATTAAAAAAATATCCTCACCCTTAAATTTTTGATAGAATTTAATTGATTTATTTTAATTTATAAAAATCAAGATTATAAATACCGTACTGACCCTGGTACTGGATTAAGTTCTAACATGACACTGTATCGATACCAGTTAATATCGGATATCGTTTTAGGCAATTTTTAAAATTTGTAAAATAGTCCCTGAATTTTTTCAAAATTACAAAATAGTCCATCAGTATACTATATTGTATACTTTATAATTTTATACTAACCTTGTCTCAAAAAATCATAATAATAAAATTTTAAAATAACAACAATTTATTTATTTTTATTAACATTAATTTTCAGATATTTCACATATGAATAAAAACTAAAATTAATATAAAAAAGATAATCATCATACAAATATAAAATTAAGCATGAAATAAAGTATTTAAAATATTAAAATTTCAACATATAATAAATAATAATTTCATCAAAACATTAAATAAAGAACAATAATTATCCTTAAGTCTCTAACTATCACAATTTACAACAAGACTTCGTAATGAGGAAATAATCAAGTAGAAGTGAAACATGAAATAAAAACATTTTATAGTGATATTGCATTTATAGAATTTAACATATACTCAAATACAAGTAAAGTTAAAAGAAGAGAAGAAACAAAAACATAAAATTTCATTCAATCATCTACTAGAAGATACCCGCCATAACTGTACTGATTTCAATTATTATCTGGTACAAAATTCTCATAATTGAGAGGAGCCTCATCATCATTTTCTTCATTTAAATTCAATGCATTAAATGACATGTTAATGCTTTTCTTATCTAAGATTATCTTTCAAGTCACTCACATCTACCAAACCCGGTTCCTCAGAAACTCAATCCTCTAAAAGATCTATATTATCAATGTAAAATAGATCTACTACACTACTTGTTTTATTAAGAGTCCTAAAAAATAATAAAATTTAATTATTAAAAAATTATAAGAAATTATATCTAAATTAATAATGATAATAACATACCATTTTCTAAAGCTTTAAATTGTAATGAGCAAAAATTAAGTCATTTAATCTCTTGTGCTTTAATATATTCTTTTTCTTAGAATGGATGAATTCAATTATGCTCTAGTTCCTTTCACAACTTGCTGCACTCACACATTGACTTAAAATTTGAATTGCAAACTTTTGTTATTCTGGAAGACCAATTTCAAATTGATTCCTCTAAGAAATTGTAATTCGTAAGATAAAAAAGTATCATTATAAACAAAATAAAGTGATTCCACTCGGTGCTTAAATATGCATCTAAGTGAGTAAGGGTTAAAGAAGAGAGAGCACTTGGAATTCTCAAGCCTTGCACTCCATCTTCAATGCAGTTGATGAAGGTCGCTCTGATATGATATCAGCTTGTGAATCGATGAAAGAACCGTGAGATACTTTGCAGATTATACATGAAGGATCGAAATCTGTGAAAGCCTCAAAACTTCAAATGTTGGCTGCGAGATTTAAAGAGCTGAAGATGGATGAGAGTGAAACCATTGGAAACTTTCATGAGAAACTACGTGACATAGCAAACCAAGCACATCAGCTCAGGAAGAAGTATTTTAACCTGAAACTGGTTAAGAAGACATTGAGATCATTGCCTCCGAGGTTCATACCAAAAATTGTTGTCATCGAATAAGCCCATTATATCACTAAATTGTCTTTGGGTAAGATAATTGGGATTCTTACCAACTTTGAGATAAATTTGTTGAGAGATAATCGAGAGAAGAGAAAAGGAATGACATTGCAAGTCGAGATTGATAAAGTTGTGAATGACTTCGAAGATGAATATGATGAGAATAAGGATATGGAGTTATTAACAAGAAATTTCAGTAAGTCGTGAAAGAAAGTGAAGAAGGATGGATTTCATTTTAGGCAAAACGGTGGGAGCTCATCAAATAATAATTTCAAATAACAAGGGAAAACTCAAAAGGGTGAAAGAAAAGTGAAGAAAATTTAATGTCATGAATGTCGAGGCTTCGAACATGTGCAAGCGAAATGTGCTAACACCTTGAAAAAGAGAAAAAGGAAGTCCTATACAAGCACTTGGAGTAAGAATGAATCCGAAAATGAGTATAGTAGTGAAGAAGAAGCTGTGAATAGTACTGCGTTAGTTGCTTTATATAGCAAAAGTCCAGTTACTTGCTCAACAGTAACCAATAAGGAAGTAACTGATAATGAAAATGTGAGTAAATTAGAAAATTATGGGAAAAATGCAGACGAATCAACTCAAGCTCAATTTTAGATTATGACAGTGATGATAGTACTTCAGATGAAAAAAAGGAAGTATTTATGAAACCTATGAGTTAATGCATGCTAAATGGGTCCAAATATATACGAAAAATGAGAAGTTGAAGGAGGAAAACTCTGCCATAAAGAACACCATTCAAGACCTTGAGAAGAAGTTGTTATCTTTAATAGATGAGATAAAACAAAGTTGACGCTGGTCAGTACGGAAAAGGGAATAAGAATGTAAATGGAGGTACCGAAAAGCTAGGTTAGTTGTTGGAAATTGGTAAGACTAAAAGAGACTTTCAAGGCATTGACTATAAAAGTGAACATTCTAAGTCGAATGATGAGAAAATTGGTGCGACCAGATCTGTACAAGGAGAAATCTCAAAGAAAAATTAGAGGTTCATATCTGCATGTCATTTTGTGGACTTATCGAACACATAAGACTGAAATGTTACAAATTGTTACAAATGATGTTTCAAAGGGCAAAAAATTGAAAAACCATACACTCTCCATTACATTTTACTAAAACATACTTGGGTTAGAAAGGGTCAATTATAAGCATAAAGACGTGGTGGAGGAAAAACAAATAATTGTCTAGATTCACAGTTATTTGCTGTTTTTGAGGAAACTGTTCAGACTAAGGGTAAGTCAGTTGCTTCAGATGAAGAAATCAACTAGACGGTGGATGACCAAGATAATATGACAAGGAATAAGCCCAGGTTTGAATTTCTTTGAGGGTATAGGGACTATGTGCTTTATATTTTTGAAGTATAATTTGATGTTATTTACTAAAACAAAAAAAAAACAAAAAACAAAAAAAAGAGGTTCGAAGGAGTTATCATTTAGGCTTTTTGAGTTGTTATTTATGGATTTTCTAAGGTTCGATTGATTGATGTTTACATAAGGCTATTTTTAATCATGGGGTTTATAAATTTGATCAGTTTTATGAAGATGGAATTGAAGTGAGCAATGATATGTTGGCATATTTATTAATTGGTAGTAAATTATCATCTTCGCTTTTTGCTATTGCATTACATGCTTATGATTCTTTTGTTACACCTATTACTAAATTTTATGCTTCTTTTTTTACTGAGATTTAATTGCTTTAAAGACATTTTTGTTTTGACATTGTTTTGTCCCAAAGGGGAGATATCAGATTGTTTTTTGTAACTGTTCAATTCAGGAGGAGATTTTAAAGTATCTCCATGACTATCAGTCTTGCTTTTTGGCATCTTTTTGTCTTAAGGGGGAGAAATTTGAATGATTGGATAATTGTTCATTATTGTTTCTTGAACTTGAAGAACTTGATGGATGTCCAATTATTTTATTTATGGGGGTTTTTATATTTGTGACAAATAATACCAAAAATGGGGAGATTGTTAAGATATATGGTATATATCTTATTATTTGGTTTTGGCATTTTTCGATAATTGGACATCTAAGATGATGTTGATAAGTTTAAAATTCAAATCAAAGTAGGATAGAATAAAATCGCCAACTTAGAAAATTGGATGGAGTTAGAACTCTATCTAGAGAACTCTTTTGAGGATTACATTAATGGATGTATAGATGTGGTAAAATTGCTGAAGTGAGGGAGGCTTGCATATATGACTTGGTCTATCTCTCGGTGTGAATTCATCATAGGTGCATGGGCTGATAATATTATGAGTGCAGAAAATTGTGAGTGAGCTAAAGCAGTGTGGTTGTGTGCGTGAACTATTATTTTGGACGATGTGTATGTGACCCCTCATCTGGAATAGCAATATGTGTGTATGTTGTTGTCATGGGCTGAAAAACAAATTTAATGAGCTGCAGATTTTGTGATGGGGCATGAGTGACTCTCTTCATACCTGACTCCCTCCTTGCGTCGTTTTTATTTGGTTGTAGATGGTGTGCGAGGTGGGGCTGTGGGTCTTTTGTTTTGATGATTAAAAAGTGTATAAAAGGAATGATGTGCAGATCTTTATGTTCTTGTCTTTGTTAGAGTTTCATATGAGTGGGCTGAAGGTGACATACTGCGCCGTATGTCTTTGTTGCTTAGTTGTCGTTGATTAAGTTCCAGTGCAACTATGTTCTTATTTTTGTCTTTGTGTGGTTCAGCTAGTTAAATTCGTGAGTTTTGGGTAGCTAGCTTTCTATAGTATTTTTGTGATTTTGTTAGGCAGCCTACTGTCATTTATAGTAGTTTTTATGTAGAAAACTTCCAGCAGTCTTGGTGATTTTGTGGCTGTCATTTTTGGTGTTGGTATGCGAAAATTTCAGAAGTTTTCCTGACTTTATAGCTACTATTTTTGTTGTTGGTTTAGTGCAAAAACTTCAGTAGTTATCTTGGTTGTTGTAACTCTATTGGGTTAACATTTCGATGATGAAAAATGTTTGTTGATTTGAGATGTTTTGTGACTGCTGTGTGTGGGATATTTCAATGACTATATCTAAGATTCATAGCAAATTTCTTAGTTGACAACTTCTTATTCTTTCGTTAATGAAGCAACATATTTAAGGAAGTTGCTTTTTATCTCAAGTATTTTCGTTTATGTTGAATTTTGTTTAATCATTTGAGTTATTTATTTTATTTCATTTTCATTAAACATTATTTGAGAAACTCCTCTGTTGAGGTTAGAACGAGGCGGTCGTACTATTGAATATGAAAATCTTTCACGGGTTGTAAGGACGATAGATAGTGTCAAGGGTTGAGTGGTTTCAACTTAGTAAAGCCTTGTATAAAATTATTGTCGTTAGTGAAATAATTAAGCTGGATGAGGGCCCCACAGGCATAGACAAGGTGCCAAACTACGTTATCAAATTTTGGTGTTGATTATATCTGTAACATCCCGTTCTCATACTAAGGATTAGAGCTCGGGAATACCATATAAATATTATTGAGAGATTAGAAAAATGCATTTCATACTCATGCATAATATTAATACACACACACGTGGATTTGATAATTGCACACATTACAATAATTTGTTCATGCACTCATTTGACATTTTCTGGTTATAAATGATTTTTATTAAAGTGATTATGATGTGAATAGTGAATTTATGTCTTGAAAATTGAGATGGTGTGTTTTATTAGTGATTTAGAATTTTTGGTGAAATTTGAGAATTTTCCTGAATTTTAGGAATTTTTAGACTAAAAAAAATATCAAGTGGCAGAACAATCAATTAATAGCAATAGAAATAAATGTCAAATGGTAGTAGAAATTTTTTGTAAATGACATTAAGATTTAATGACATATGTCATTAAAAATTAGGAGTCAATTGGATTATAATTGGGAGACAAATTGACTAATTAAACAAAAGAACCAATTGTGAACCAATAGGAAAAGGACTTGTGGCAAGTGACGTGTGTCACTTGCCAAGCCATGCCTTACTCACGATTCTTTTAATATGAAAGACCAATTGCTTTGTCTTTCATTCTTGCTTTCTTCTTCTCATTTTCGTGACTCTCTACGTCTCCATCTCTTTTCTTCTTCTCTTCTTCACTTCCACGATTTCACTTACCCAACTATCAACACCTTGCTCTCATCTTTCAATTACTACTTCCTTTATGTTATCTTCTTTATTACCATAAGAAAACCTAAATCTTCCAACCTTCATGATGATGTTACGTGAGTTGTAGGAGAAGTTACGGTTCTTGGTGTTCTTGAAGAGTTTGAAGTAAAATCAAGTAAGTTAAGTTTTAATCTTCATGGGTAGTGTTAAATAGAACATGTATGATGAGACATTTGATGATTGATCATGGGTTTTTATATATGTGTTTTAACGTGGGTGTTGTGTAAAAATAAAGAGATCATGCTCTAAATGGTAGTGAGTTAATGTTATTCATGAAATGAGAAGAAGTAGGATGATAGTTTGAGACAAAGTAAAGTGATAATGAAGTGAAATATGTGCTAGATAGAGTGCTTTCACTGAACATGCATTTATGTTTTGGGCATATCTTGATTTTTAGGCATCCAAATGGGATGATTTTAATTTAAGATTAAAGGTTTTGAAATTTAGCTTGAATTTGAAAACTATGTGCTGTCGTCATTTGAGAACTGTCTTTAGTATTTTGGGTATAACTCTTGGAATAATGAACCGAATTGTATGAACTTTAGTTCATTAGAAACTTAAGACATATAAGAACATTTGTTTAGATGAAGGTTATTTCGTTTAATCCTTTTCTTTTATTAACAGGTTGAACATGTTCTCATACAGTTTAGACTACAGTTTCTGTGTTTCTTTCTTTGAGCGTGATGTTAGTCACCTATGCATTTGGTGAGTTGACTGTTGTTGGATATGCAAAATTATTCTCCTGCCTTTCACCTTTCATGTAAAACCTAAAACAAAACAACTTTGTTTTTGCTCAAATTTCAATAATGCTTATCTTCTTTTGGTCATTATTGGTTAAATCTAATAACCTGTTCGATGTCTTTAGAGAGGTGTTATAGAAGGCTTTAACTTTAGATTAGAGATGTCGGTGGTAGTTTTGGGTTTCATAATTCTAACAATTGCTCAAATGATGTAATTTTGTTTGTGAAAAGAACAAACTTGTATTTTATCCTTTTTTTTGGGTTATAAGGGATAAAAGAACAAACAAAAACTAATGAACTACACACCTATTCTAGGGAATGTAATCCCTGACATATCTTTGAGTAGGATATCCATAACCTCAATAGGTGGTGAATGTAAAACAGTAATATCAATACCAAAAGACACAGCAATTGTAGCTAACCGGTCTGCACAACAGTTACCTTCTCTGAGAACATGCTTGAAACTAATCTCCCAATGCCTTGCCAACATTTCTCGAATAGCCATAACTAAGGGATTTCCTTAGCCATCTATATGTACTGAGGAAGACAGAATGTTAGTTACCTCCAGGGAATCAACTTTTAATTCTACCTTTCGATACCCCAGGTTCTAAGCCAAGGATAAACCTGTATGAACTCCCCAAAATTCTGCATCCAATGAAGAGCACAAACCAATGTTATGAACAAATCCACCTAACCAGTTCCCAGAGTAGCCCCTCTGTAGTGGCATGACGAGTAGAAAACTTAGATGCACCGTCTGAGTTTAACCAAACCCAACCCTCTTTCGGCTTTGACCAGCCAATTTGTTTTGTGAACAACATCTCCTGATCATATGTGATTCGATTAGCTATTAATTAAAGTTGGCTTCGCAATCCACTCCACATATTCAATCACAATAGCCACATTTACATTTGGCCAATGGAAATTACTCTCAAATATGCATTTGTTTCACCAATGCCATTAGAACCAACAAGATACTCTATAAATAATAAACTAATCAAAGTTCATCACCGTGTTATATTTTTGAATATTAGTCAACATCTACGAATCAATACCTTGGCTAAATAAATCAGTGATGATTGCCTCAGAAGGGAATTAGGACTAGACTGATTGCACTCGTGGACAATCCTGCACTACATGTAATACCATCTCTATATTTCCACAAAAGTAGCATATGTTATAGACAGAGAGGTGGCGAACAACTCTTTGTTGATTTTTCAATAGCTTTTCTTTAGCTACCAACCATAAAAATGATTTAATTCTCTGAGGACCAAGCCACTTCTATATCACTTACGAAAAATCCAACTTCCTTAATGAGATAGTACGCGGATGAAGTAGTAAATAAACCATTTTGAGCTGGACCCCATAGCACACGATCCTCCCCATATTCAGGACGTGGTGCCAGCTATAGTCATACAAATTGATGAATGGAGAAAAGGTTGAAACTTGTCCCGGCTCCATCTTCCATGCTCATCCACATAATCCTGTACTTTTGCATGCAACATCCCTTCTGGTACTTATATTGTGGTGAAATGAAAGAGAGGGCTCCAACCATCCACCCAATCGTCAAACTAGAACTTAATAGTTTTTCCACTTCCCACCTTTCATTTAAAACCCGCAAGAACAAATCTCTAAGTAGCAAATATACCCCCCAAACCTTGATGACTGGTTTGGCAATTGCTTCATTGCTTGATACATTGCATCAACAGACAATCTAGTTTTGTTCAACTATGATAGTCATTTCGTTAAAAGCTTATGTTCAATCTAAATAGTCTTACTTACATTCATAAAGGAGAAATCCTCAGTGATAGACTTAATCACATCACATCCTTGTTTGCATTGTGATCTCATGTATAGTTTTTTCTCAAAATTAAGCTTAATTTTCTAGTGTACGAACTTTGATTTTTTTATTGCAATTCTTATGAATGTGCTTCCTTGTTTTTTGTTTATGGTAATAAGAAGTTGAATCAAGAAAGGAAAAGAACATCTTGTAATAATTGTGGTAGCATACAAACTGACATTGGCATTTTTATGAAAAGTAGAATGTGAGCAAGGTTTTTCAACTGTTTAAGCCTAATAAAATTTCTTTGCTTAATTTAGAATCGTAACATTATTTGCTTTGTTATTGTCCATTCTGATTATATGATGGCTTATCTTTTGGATATGATGGCTTTTTTCTTTCCTAATTGAAATCAAACTAGCTCAGTTATGCATAATTTCAAGCACTCTGTCAATCATGAAGTTTTTTCTCATAATTCTCATGACTTATCTTTTGTATATGATGGCTGAGGCATGAAGTTGCTTTAATTGAGATGGAGAAACCTAACTACTCATACTAGTTATGTTGTAATTTCTTTTTGGTAATCTCAACATTTATAATTTGTAAACTGGTCGTTATATTTATTATTTTATCTATAAGAATTGTTAAGGTTGTAATTAAAATCTTGTATACGAAAAATATTCTTTTTGTTGGTATAATTTAATGATATTTTACTTTTTATATGGAATGCTTCAAATTAATAATTATTTTTGTATAATAAATTAACAACAAAAAATTTGAATATTATACACAATAATATGGATTAAAAATACCGAGTAGTTAAAAACATTTAGCTACGTTTTCAAAAAAGTAGGCAAAACTTTTTAACTACGTTTTCAGAAGCATAGTTAAAAATCTTTGGCTACATTTTTTTTGAAACGTAGCTAGAAACTTTTAGTCACGTTTCTAAAACTTAGCTAATAATTTTTATCTATGAACACGAAGCGTAGTTAAAAGGTATTGGCAACGATTTGAAAAATGTCGCTAATAGTTTTCGTTATGAAAATAAGTCATAGAAAAAAAAACTATTAGTAACGACTAACGAAAAATGTCGCCTATAATTTTCAGCTATGGGGATTTGACAACGTTTTTGGCGATGAATATAAATCATTATCAATAGCTATTAGCGATGATTTTGGGACTTTTAGTAACCATTTTTTCCGTAGCCAATGTGGTTTCAGTTGTAGTAGCCATTTATTTGAATGTAATACAGACAATTAGGAAATGCCAACATATATATATATATATAGTCATGATTTAGAGGTCTTAGGTAGTGAGATTAAGTTGATGTTGTTTTGAGTTTTTGATCTGGATGTATCTCGATTGCCGATGTTTATCCTTCTTTGAGTAATCTGGTGACATAATAAAGTAACTGGTAAAATCTGTAGCTTTGTTGATGGTATTTACATGTGCAGGTACAAGGTTGGCCAGCGGTTTGGAAGACATATCGTTGAAAGTATCAAACTTGGGGATGGGAAGCGCACCCATTATACTCTCTTAATATATTTAAGTGGCATTTCGAATGCTAAATCTAAAACTGATGCAAAGGATTCTTCCTTGGAGCCTCTAGGAGGAGAGACAGTATTCTATGGCTCTAGGAATGGAGTTGCGGCTGAAGTATCTCCTTCGAGTCTTATTCTAATACTTGCACAAGTTCATGTTGTCATTTGAATCTTAATTCGTCCATACATGTTGGCTGAATATGTTACTTTTTCTGTAATTGAATTGCCTAGGAAGCTGCTACGGAAGGTATGGCTCTTCTACACATTGGTGATAAGTGCTTGCTACATAAAGCCCGCAATGTTGCAAAAGGCATTAGATATGTGCTCCGTTCAGATGTAGTCTTTGCGTGAAGAAGGCCCTTGCTGTTATAAATCAAGCTAACTTTGCAAGTGTCTTACTTAGGCTGGTACGACGTCATTTCTCGCTATTAGCTTCTTCTACATTTTCTTAAGCAGCTTTATTTTCATTATTTAGTCTCCAGTAGAATACTGCATCAGCTAATCTCTGACCAATATATGGGATTGTTCTTTATTCAAACTCGCTAATGAAACAGAGGATACAATTACGGGTTGGCATAAACATTTAATGCTATGAAAAATTAATGCCAGAGTCAGTCTCTCAGTTAACTACCCGGCATTTGAGTCTAACTTCTCCATTTTCATTAATCCCAACATTTCCAAACCTGACCATTGAGGCTGCAAATTCTTTAAAGAACAAACTTTGATCCTTGGCAAATGATTCAACAATCCATCTTGTCCTGTAATCATCAAACAGTGTTTGATCAGACCCGAACACACCTCTTCTTGCCGTCAGTTGCTTGTAATAGACATTGTCAAAGGTTGAGGAGGACGGGTCTAGGAACTGTCCTGCATTACGATCTTTGTTTGGTTTCGGGCACTTACACTTCAGCTGCTCAGCGAACAATCGATCCATGCTCGGATCAATGTCATGCTGTGAACTGAAGTTTCGCAGCCGACCCTCAAAAGATGAACAGTGAGAGAAGCCAAGAGTGTGTCCACCTGACAAAGCCACCAAATCCCGAACTCCTAAACCTCTCTTACCAAAGCTTTGAATAAGCTGCGATGCGTTAAACGTTGGACCTGGTAAGTTAATGGTTTCATTAGCTCTAGACACTCGTCCATCTTTCCTTCCTTTCAATACATTCCAGTACGGTCCTCCAGACTGAAAGAAGCACGATAATAAGAACAAACAAGACAAGACTTAGTAATTTCTCTGAAGAAAAGATCGGCTAGTGATAGTTCATTACCATGGACACTACGTCCCTTGCTGCTATGGCTATTATGTCAGAGCAAGAAACTGTGCGAGGGCAAGCCATTTCAAGCTTAGCTTTGGCATTGTCGATTACATAGAATGACCGCACCGATTTGTTAGGAGGTCCATCTTTCTCTGCTTGGTTAGTGGGAGTAGAATCCAACAAAATCGATGCATCACATCCCTGTAACAACAGATA
>JANZXR010000006.1:36885906-36899142 GCA_027575705.1 Erythroxylum echinodendron
ATATATACCCTTATGAAACAGTCATGGAAGAACATTCTCAGGATACGAGCAGGGACTTTAGGGTCATGCATGGAAGCATAACGAACTGTATCAAGGATGAGTTTCTCAGCTTGTGGACACGTTTGATGATAATAATGAACATCAAGTGCAGCTTCTGATTCTGAAAGCAGGATAATAATTGCTATAAGCAGAACTCTTGATGCAAAATCAGCCATTAGTTTATGCTTCAGATTAATAACTATTGAAAGAAAGAAACCTGATGCGAACTTTCGCATAAATGGAGCTATATAATATATATGAGAAACCAACTTCTAGAAATTGTTCACACGTGAATTGTTATATGCTTCGAAGTTACTCAATGGAAGGCACGAAGTACAAGGGATCAAGGGAACCAAGTACTTGTACCAAAGTGATGGTGCACTTGAACCAGTCGAAAGCTACTTTGATGTGTAGAAACTAAATGGTTGGTGTTGGTGTAATTTTCAGACATGGTTCTGCAGCTTGAAGAGTGCTAACACATGCATGGGAAAGTTTGACTATTTGTGAAAAAATGTCAGACGAGCAATTTACTTCTGAAAGAAATTGATAATGACTTTATCCCACAACAATTAAAGCTTTTTTATAAAATATTGAAGTGTTTGGTAAACCAAAACACTTTGGGTTTGATTTGAAGTTGATAAATAAAATAAGTTTTATCCCCGATTCGTGTCGAGTTTAAGTTGAAATTTTTAGTTTTTAAGACATGATCGAATTCTATAGGTCATCGTGGTTCGAAGTGGTCCAACGACTAGGACTAAAGTCTGATTAAGCTTCAATATGCTTGTAAACAAAAATTTTAGTCACATCATCATTTGATATGTTTAGATTCTTTGTTTTTATTTTTATTTTTTATTTTTGTTTTTAAACTTGGATAAAGGTTACGTTTGTTTAAGTTTTTAGTTTTGGTTTTTTCGATTTTTTAAAAATTGTGAATATCATGAAAAATAGTCTTTGTGTTTTGTTTCTCTATTTTTTATAATTTGATTTTGTTAAGCAACGATTTTACTTAATTGGTTTTATATATTCACTAACACACTCTCTCAAGTGAAAGCCCTTTATATTTGAAACTTGCATAGATTCATTCTACTTTGTGTTGAATAATAAGTGAGTGGTAGGATTTGAACTCATGACCACTTAGTCATAGAGGCTCTGATACTATGTTAAGCGACCATTTCACCTGAGTCCAACTTAATTGGTTCTATATATTCACTAACAGATTTATCATCAACTAAATATATATTAGTCATGTTTGACAAACAGTGAATTGCATTAACTCTCAATTGATTCTATAGTGTTTAGCTAATAGTTGATTATATCATCTGATTTGACTAACGAATAACATCAGCTGTCTATTAAAAATATTTGATAAAATTAATTATTTAGTATTAGATGTTGATATGTAAAATGACTTATGAGGGTATGATTTAAAAAAATAAACTATAAGGGCATGAATATTATATTTTTTAGTATTTTATTGAATATTTTTATAAGAATTTAGATTTAGATATTTAAATATAAATTCTTATAAGAATAAGCAAAAGTTGAGAACAAGCATTAATGTTTGTTCTAAAGTTTAATGTTTGGTCGATTGTTGGCTTATGTCTGTCAAGTTGGCTCAATGCAAAGGTTGGTGATATCTCTAAAATCGAATTGAAAAACCAATCAGTTTAAAGTTTTTATGATTAAGCTGAACAAACCGATTAACTTTTTTAATTATTAGTTTTTACTAAAAAGTAATAATAATTATTAGTATTATAAAACGACTAAACCTATTTATATTGCATATTTAATGAGAATTTCCAAACCAACTTTTCAAAAAGAAAATATCACAAGTTCACGAAAGTAAAAATTTTTAAAAACGATGGAAAAAAAAAAGCACAAGTCTAATAAAGTTAAATGGTTAATCATATCACGCTTAGCGCACTAATAAATATTGTATAGTCTAATGGTCATGTTATAATTTTTTGTTATCAAAAGTAAATATCTCATATAATCCTTTAATTTTCCAATTAATCCTAAAATATCTCATATAATCAATTAATTTTCCAATTAATCGAAAATTTTCACGAACTGTTAATTATTTAAAATATTGATTTTTTCAACTACAGAAAAAATCTTAACAGAATTGTTACATATAAATTGAATAAATAAATAAATAACAAAAAATGAGAAAAAAGCTATTTTTTTCGGGTCGGATTTGGTTTGGGCTTTGCCCAAGAATGCCCCATCGACCCAATAGGAATGTCTACGGAGAAAAGGCAACAGTCCTCACCGTCCTCATCTTCTTGATAATAGCGCAACAAGCCAAGGCAGAGACAGCCACGAGCTAGCGAGCCAACCTCCCGACCCTAACCCTAAACAGCTGGCTGCTGGACCACCACCACCATCACCATCATGGCCCAAACCCTAACCCCACAATTGAAGTCAAGCAACCGTGTGGACCCGCACCACTAGGTACACGTGCCTTAGTCTCTTCTCACCATTTGTTGCTTCTTCTGACTACACCACTCACTTGGTCAGCCCACTTTTCTTGCTCATACCCTCACGTAACCCCAGTTAAAGGTCTGTGTCCTTGACCCCACATCTCACGTGCACTCCCCTTTCCACGTTAACCCACCTTAGCACCGCCATCTGTTCGGCGGTACAACAGTAGTTGTTTCTCCGGCCAAGTGCAACATTAGAGAGACACAACAGATTTAAGAGCAAAAGCCAAGAACAGGGTCATAACACTAAATTCCATAAAACAAAAATCCCATTTTGTAGAGTTACAGAACACGAGAAGAAAAAGCCTAAACCCCTACAAATTTAACAGTAACCTACAGAGTAACACCATCTTCTAACATCTACGACTTTGAACAAGAAGCTTGTTGGGTTACAGGATGACCCAAGAACTGGAGCTCCTTTTTATCATAAATCTCCAAAGTAAAATCTCTAAGCATCTGGGTAGTAGTAGTAGTAGATGTACTTGTTGTTGTTGATGTTGAACTACTGATAGTATTACTAGCTCCACTGCTATTAACGCCAGCACTTTTACTCGTACTTGTTCCAGAACCAGAAGTCACCGACCCAAGAGGCGTTGAACCACCTGAACCCGAACCAACAACCCCACCGCCACTCAATTGGACCCCAGGTTGCTGCATAGCAGAGACGAAGGTCGATATAGGCCTCGTGGCCACGTTGAAAAACGGCGTTGCAGCAGCTGGAATTGCCCACAATTGTGGCTGCCCACTGGACCCACCGCCGCCAGCAGTTTGTGGTAACATAAAAGTCCCCATAGGCCAAATGGGCACCAACCCTTGTGCGTTGGCTCCCAAATTCGTGGGTCTCATCGTTGATATTGGTGCTAAACCTGAAGATACAGAACTCTGATGCTCGTTAACGTCGATAAACTCGCTGTTTGATGGCCGTTTACGCCGTTTCCTCGGCGCTGAGTCGTCGCCGTCTGGCTTTGACGGCGACGTTGTTGGGATTTTTAGAGTTCCGTTAACGGAGACGGCGATAGCTGGTACAGTCCCCGTGCCTGTAGCTTCGATTATTGCTGGCTCTGCTCGCTCTAAAAGCCACCGTATCGTTTCGCCGTCGGACTTGTGTCCAAGTTCTCGGGTCAGCTGGAAAATCCTCGCTGCACATGCTGCCGGCATCCGAATCCGGCGGCCCCGGCCCTCCACCTTGGTGTGGCGGTCCTTGGAGGGTCTTCTTGCGGGTACTATCGACCGATTGTTAGCTGATTTCGTCGTCGAAATAGAACCATGGACGAGGGTTATTGGCAGAGACGAAGAGTTGGTGTTGTCTAATTCTTGGGCATCTGTATCTGTTAAATCTTCTTCTTTAGGCAGGACCGGAGTGTCCGTTCCAGGTTCGTTTTCCGGGTCCACCATGGAGGTCTCTGAAGGAGAGAAATTGTTGGTTATGCCTTGTTCTTGGTCGATTTCTTCTATGGTGTGCATGTTAAGAGACCCAAAAAAAGGTGAAAAATTTAGGGACTTGAGAGACACCCAGAAGAGGAAATTGATCAAAAACAGCAAATTGCAGCAGACATCAAATTCTAATCGGATGAAGAACAGAAACTAATGAAAACCCTAACCCTAGAGTTTTTGAATAAACATAGGAGAAAATCGGTTGACTGTAGCTGGTTGAAAATGTCTCTCTCACTCTAAAGGTTCAGAAACATCAAAGAGAGTGAAGATTGAAACGAACAAGGATTTCCATTTTTCTTTTTCAATTTCTGATTAAAAAAAAGAAAAAAGAGAAGAAAAAGAAGAAGAAGAAGAACACCAACAAACCCTAAAGGAGAGGGAAAAAAGGAGAGCCCCACTTATCCTCTTTCGTTAGTTCTACTTACAGGAGGGCCCCTCTCAATAAGTAGTATTGGGCAGGCAAAAGAAATCGACGGACTAGAGCATCTGACATGATCTTTTGGGTTAACATGATCGTGACAAGTGGCGGACTCAGTGACCTCTATCTCAATTAGGTCAAGTTTGGTGCGGATTAATTATTTATTAATCGGTGATTTTGGGTTCGAGTTTGGTTGCTATTAGTGGTGAGCCAATGCTGAGTTAGGATTTGGTATGATATAAGTGGTTAAACTATACGAATTGACTTCAATGTGAGATTTTGATTGACATAACCCTAAATTTGACAAAGATTATATTAAAAATTAGGGTAAAATATATAGATTTGCTTATGAACTTTTAAAAAATTTAATCTTTAAAATTATTAAAAAATACTCTTTTTAGTTTTCAATTTTTGAGAAAAATTTTTTCTAATACACTTTGGGAAAAAAAATGTTAAAACATTCGCGATATGAAAATCAAACGTGACGTAATCAAATGTCACTAATATAATCTAACCTAACTTAATTTTTAAAATTGATTTGAAATAATTTAATTTAATTTGAATTAATAATTTAAGATAATTATAATAAATTATTAGATTAAATCGGTTTTAATTAGTTTGATTTTAGTAGAAGAGATGAGTTGAATTGTCATATAAAATTATTTGATTAGTCTAGTTTTGATGTTCATATTGTGTGTATTTTGCAGTTATTTTTTAACCAAGATTTAAGAGAATAAATTTTTTTGAAAAACTTAAAACTAAAAAAATAAAAAAAATTAAAGATCGAACATTTTTTAAGGTTTTTTATTTGACCTAAAAATTAACAGATAAAATAGGAATATTTTTTGAAAGTTCAATTAAATATTATACTATTAAGTAACTAAACTACGTTTATTTGCTTGAAAGCTTGAAATTAGTTGTACTTTCTTTCTTACTTGGCTATGTGATTTTATTTTTAATAAAAGAATTCAATTCCACGAAACAATTGATTAATCAAGTATTATGTTTATATAGTATACTTAATATATTGATCATTAAAAAGTTGTCTTAGTATTAGAATTATTATTTTTAAATAAAAAAATGACTTCGTTTTACCGTTATCTGTTAGGTCTAAGGCTAGACTGGACCTTTTGCTATCCCTACTTATTAGTCATTATACTAGACAACTTTTGCCTTTGCCCTTGCCCGAGCCTGGGACAATCGAGCTTGAGGCAGCAGGACCCAAACTTGAGTTTGAGTTTGATTCAGTCTAGTTCGACTTATTTTTTACTTTTAAAAATTAAAAGTAAAAAATGTCTTTTTTGCAAAATGATGATTTATTTTCCAAATTGCCGGACTTGAATAGCTTGAGCCTTAGGCATGATCAACCCAATCCTAGTCTACAAACCTCGAGCTGGATCAGAGTAGCGGACGCATATGCCTAAATATCATCCTCTAAATGCAACAAAATTCTACTCGTTATCCTTAGGCGGTAAGTTCCTTACTAAATACATTAAGATCCAATGGAAGCATCCAACCAAAACGTACGAACATGGGAAGATTTTTGATAAGGGGGTGTGTTAGAGAAAGATTTGTCTTGTTGAATCAGTACGAATAGTTGATATGATCTGTCCATCCAAAACAATATACAATAAATAGGAATGAAAAATTCGATTCAATTCGATCCGATTTGAAGATCATTTAGTTTGATTTGGACTAACTCGTAGTTAATGGATTAATTTTGAATTGATTGTGCTTTAAATTGGGTTTAAATTTAGAGAATTGGTCTCAAACTTAGCTAAAAAGATTCGAATTTTTTATTTGAAATGATGTCTTTTTTGTTTAATGTTTTCAAAAATATTATTTTATTTTTAAGTTTAAGAAATCTAGGACAGAAATAAAAATCATTTTAAGAAGTAAAACTAAAACAATATTATTTTGAGTTTCTTGGACAGTTTAGGTCACCTCATAAAGGGTCTGATCTAAGCCTGACTTACAAATTTATGCTTGACTTTAGGCTCAATTCAAATTTCGATTGGCCAGAGACTTGTGGCCCAAGCTTGAGTCGACTCGACTTAAACTTGGGCGGCTCAAAACTCGATTGAATTTCAGCCAAGCTTAACTATTTTTTAATTTAAAATTTGAAATTATATTGTTTTACTCAAAACGATGAAACTTTTATTTGAAAATTTTGTACTTCAAGTTAAACCAAACTTAGCAACTTAAGGCCAAGTTTAGCCCAAAGCTTTAAAATTAAAAAAAAAGACTGAATTTGGTCAACTCGAACTAAGCTTGTTAACTTCGATTCATACCAAATTCGAAACTGAAATATTGATTAGTATTAGGGATGACAATGGAGGCATATCCAAGCCCGACTGCTTGAGCCCGACATGAGGCTTGATCGGGCCCTAGGCAATAGATTCGAACTTGAGCTTAACCGAGCCAGAGGCAATTCAACTCTGACTCAGCCTGATCAATTTTTTGTTTCAATTTAAAATGTCAAAATGGTGTCGTTTTTAACAAAACAACGTTATTTTACATATAAATGTTAGCCTTAGGGACGAGCCAAGTCTAAACAACTCAAGTTCAAGAACGACCTGAGGCCTCTTTTTTTAGGGCTCGATCAATCAGGGCCTTGCCGGACTGGGCTCAGTTGTTATTCCTAATTATTATCACAATAGTATTAAAATTGATACTAATTTCGATGCATTATTTTCAATTATAATTTCAAGTGAAAAGACTCAAAATCAAGTACGAATTCAATTTAATCTCTTCAACATCAAAGCTTCATTTAATTTTTGCAATATGTCACCTTTACCACTGAGCTCAAAGGTTTGG
Source organism: Erythroxylum echinodendron (assembly GCA_027575705.1). NCBI lineage: Eukaryota > Viridiplantae > Streptophyta > Magnoliopsida > Malpighiales > Erythroxylaceae > Erythroxylum > Erythroxylum echinodendron. The sequence continues at coordinate 36,893,098 of JANZXR010000006.1, forward strand.
TGGTCTAGTTGTGTCTTTAGTTCATAATTGGCTAGAGAATACACAATCTCTATGGTTGGCTAAGTAGTTGTATCAAGGACTAACATGGAAGGTTGAGGAAGGATGAAAATATTTAAGACTGACAGGCCCGATTCTTAATTATATGTTCTCGATTATGAACTGAGGTGCTCACATTTGGTAGGATGTAATTTTAATGCTTTAAAGATGTATTTAGGAAGATGTATTTTAGTTTTAAATCAATGTAAATTTCTTAAGATTTTCTTGAAATTTAAGAATTTTTTATCACTTAATTTGTGTGTATAGAGTGTTTGTCAGAGTTTGGTGTGTATAGAGTGCTTGTGTGCTAAGTTTATTGGGATTGTAGAGGGTAGGCAGATCTATAGATTGGTTTTGAAGATGGGTGTTCATAGTGCTCTTTATGTGGTCAATACTAGTTCGTTCATTTATGGTGTCTGTTGAGAGTTTTGTGTTGTTGGTCAGGAGTTTGATGAGATGACTCTCAGAGCGGTGGTTTCATGTACTGTTGTTATATCTAGGTATGTCAGGGCAGGATTGTTTAATGAATCTTTATCTTTATTTTTGGAAGTGGATTATATAGACTTATCATGGAAGGGGCCTCTTAAAGAAATGGTTAGGTCAAGGATGAGGTGAAATTAAGTGACTTTTTGCAGCCATATTAACTGTTTGTTCTTGTTCTTGTTCTATATTGGTAGGCAAAGGACGTTTCTACTTCCATCAGATGATTAGTGAACAGTTCATGATACAAAGAAAGACGAAGAACAACCTAGAAACTAAGTTACAAAACAGGCAAACATTACGAAGCAGTTAAGAAGTCTCCAGAACTTGCATTTGTGGATTTACTAGGTTATGGACTGTCGGACCCATTCATAAAGATCTTCCGTTAGTCCATGACATTTATTTCAATTTTACTTATTGTCTGTTTTTTGTTTTCACCATTGTCTAAGTTTGTTAAAATTCTATTTTAATTCAGTTAAGCTGTCCCCCAAATTCTTCTTATGTATTCCTAAATCATGTCTATAAATATACGCAATCGTTCATCAGTAAAGAAAAAGAGAGAAAAGCTCTACTTCACAGTATTATTTTATCGTGGTATCAAAGCTTACCTTATTCTGCTTCTTCTCTTCTTTGCCGACTCTAATACCTCTCCTTACCCTGACATAGAATTAGTGTAGTTATGTCAGGACCATTTTATGCCAGTGTAGCTGGCAACCAAAATCAAACATAGTTTCAAAGGCCTGAAGACCACCCAGCCTCACTATATTACATCCACCCTAATGAAAACCCCTCTCTTATTCTGATGTCTTCTCTTTTGACTGTACTCAATTATCATTCATGATATAGGTCAATGAGAATGACCCTGTTATAAAAAAAAAAAAAAGAAGTTCATAGATGGTAGTATTATGATGCCAGATAAAGAAGACCCTACTTACCTGTATCGGGAAAGATGCAATACTATGGTGCTGTCCTGGTTAATGAGATCAGTCAATGAATCCATTGCTCATACTGTCATTTGGTTGGTTTTAGCAGCTAGTTTATGGAAAGATCTGCATGACAAATTCTCACAAGCAGATTCCTTCCGAATTTTAGACCTGCAAGAAGAAATTTATGGTTTCAAACATGGAAGTCTATCCATCTATGATTATTACACTCATTTAAAAATGCTATAGGATGAGTTTCACAATTTAAGACCATTGCCTAAATGCAAGTGTCACCCTTAATGTCATTGTGATATGCTGAACAATATTAAATCCTACCAAGACAGTGATTTTGTTATTCATTTTTTGAAAGGCCTAAATGAATCCTATTACACTATTAGGTCACAAATTATGTTGATTGAATCATTTCTTGATATCAAAAAGGTCTTTTCTATGGTAGCCAACATGAATGGTAGCTTCTTTCAACTACATCACAATCACCCAATTATGAATCTCAAGCATTGTTTGCTAGGACAGACACTCGAAAAACCTTTCAGTCAAACAAAAACCATTATGTACCTTATGTGGTTATAAGGGACATACAAAGGACCAATGTTATAAAAAACATGGGTTTCCACCCAACTTATCATCAAAAAATGGAAAAGCAAGTACTTACCAGTTAAGAGATAGATTCAAACATAGATCTAAATCTGTAAATCATTCAGAAACTCACCTTGAACCTACCATGGCTGCCATTCATACCACTCCAACCATACACAAAGAAGAATTCTCATCCAATCACAACTTCAACCTAACACTAGAAGAATGCTGTCAATTGAAGTATTTACTGAACAAAGAGAAGGATGTCTCACATAACTCAGCTGCTATACCTCAAATCAACACCATCACCAAAGATATCAAAGGTACATCATTATCTGCTAAACCTTCCTTGTGGTCCTCTGCTTGGATTTTGGATTCAGGAGCCACAGATCATATTATTTGTGTTAGCGAATATATAAAACCAATTAAGCTGACGTCACACAACAGTTTAAACTATTGTGGTGAAACGGTCGCTTAATATGGTATCAGAGCCTTTATGACCAAATGGTCTTGAGTTCAAATCCTACTTCTCACCTATTTATCATTAAATTAATTCAGCACTAGGTACAGTGGGCCTATGCAAGTTTCAAGCCCAAAGGGCTTTCACTTGAGGGGGTGTGTCAGCGAATATATAAAACCAATTAAGTTGACCTTATATAACAGCTTAAGCTATTGTGGTAAAACGGTCACTTAACAGCCTACAATCTACATTTTTTCATTGAATATACCACAACTCAAAATCTAACAGTAAGACTCCCCAATAGACAACATGTACCTGTCACATACATTGACTCAGTACATATATCTTCTCTTGTCCTAACTAATGTTCTTTATGTTCCTTTCTTTTGTTTCAACCCTATTTTTGTTATTCAGCTTACTTTATTCTCACATTGCAAATTGACCTTTACCAAACATTCATATGTTATTCAGAAACTCAACATTTTGAAGACGAGTGTTTTTGCTAAGCATTCTAATGGACTCTATTATCTTACCTCTTTGCCACAAGCCTATACTGTTACATATCAATCAAACTATCTTTAACATAAATGCTTAGGAAATCTTTCAAATGCAAGACTCAAACTGTTATCTAGCATAGATAATTCTGTTATTTTTCAGAATATCACTCAATGTGAAACTTGTCATTTTTCAAAGCAAAAAAGATGACCTTTTACTTTAAGTTCAATTGCTTCCTCTTGCTTTGACATTGTGCATGTTGACATATGGGAGTCTTATCACATAACTTCCATTCATGGCCATCCATTTTTCTTGACTATTGTTAATGATCACAGCCATATGACCTGGATATATTTAATAAAACATAAATAAAAAACTAGAGACTTAGTTAAAAAAAATTTTGCCTATGTGGAACGACAATTTAAAAAGCAGATAAAGTGCACAAGAAGTGATTAAGGAATTGAATTTTCAATGACTTATTTATTTACCAAGAATGGTGTTTTGTATAAAACCTCCTATATTGAGACACCTCAACAAAATGGAAGGGTTGAACGGAAGCATCAACACATCCTCAACGTGGCAAAAGCCCTTAAGTTTCAGGCTAACCTCCTAACCAAAATTTGGTTAGAATGTGTTTTACATGCAGTTTTCCTTATCAATCGGATTCCTACCTTCCTCTTATCAAACAAATCACCTTATTCAGTTCTGATTCAGTTCTGTTTGGCATTAATCCTACTCTTGCACATTTAAGAGTATTCGGTTGCATCTGTTTTGCTTCCACTAAAGAAGCAAATAGAGGGAAATTAGATACCAGATCAAAAAAGGCCATTTTTCTTGGTTTTTCTATAGGGACAAAGGGCTACAAACTTTTTGATATGGACATCAAGCAATTCTTTTTTTTTGGTAAAATGTAAATGTATTATACCAAAATTGATAATTTACACGGTCTTGTGGGGCATACCCCGAACCTCAATAAGCAAACAGCTTCCCCTACAAAATACAAGCAGCAGTATAAAATTCAAAAAAAGGAAGGTTGATCGAGTGGGCCCCTGATAAACAGTCGCCACACATCTAAAGGAAAAAAACAAAGTACCCCAATACATCTAAAAGGAGGCTAGTTATACAACTTTTCCATGATCATCAAGACGTCATCTTCTACTGGGAAAGCAACCAAAGTGAGGCTAGGCATGCAAAGCAACTAGAAGTCAGCTACTGTGGTGAATAGTGTTTCTGACGTGAACAGTATTTTCGGCAGTGAACAGTGCTCCGACAGTGAACATTGGTCCCATAACCATCTCGACTGGGAAACCAACCAAGGGAGGCTAGGCAAGCTAAGTAACTCGAAGTCATATACTGCCATGAACAGTGTTTTCGGCGGTGAACAGTAAACCTTCTACCATGAACAGTACTCGGTGAACAGTAACACAGTCGAAAGCAGTATACCCATGCACATAAAGCTTCCAAAGCAAATGCTTCCTCCATCAAGACAAATTTACCAACCAAAGTATCTATATTTTCTTCTAGCAAATCACCAAGACAGCTTAACAACGTTCACAACATTTGGCTGCCGTGATTGCACCATCTGCCGTGAACAGTAACTGGTGAACAATAGCAGTATCTCCATGCACGTAAGTCGGGAAAGCATCTCCAACAAAAGTCTTCTTCCATCAAGTAGCAACTACCCTCCATTAGTAACATGTGCAGCCACAATCCTACCAAACCAGCCATAAAGTCAAATTGTCATCAACATTTACAACATCACTGAAGGATTCCACCTCTGTACACCACAGACCTGAGCACCAATAAGCATTGAATACCTCCTCTCCTACATGTCATCACAAAGGGAAGTAGGGAGTCAAAGACCACCTAAGCTTTACCCATGTCCGCAGCACCAAGAGTGTCAAAACTTGTAGTATAATACTCCATATCCCTTACACCTAGTGCCCTATAACTTCCAAATAGAGGGGAGTAAAAATTACCCCTAGTACAGCCGAAAAACCCCCAGTACATCCAAGATAGGTCAGTCTACAAGTGTCCACAGACATAAAAAAGAAATCGTTTCAGAAGGATACTATCAGCTGCTCATGCCCTCCTTCAAAACAGCAACAAGGTATATTTTTCTACTCACCAACAGCTGCCACGTTATTTATCTCTTCTAGCCCAGCTCACGTTATTTTTCATGATCTTTTAAACCACCAATCAGCAACAGCAGCAACGTGATTTTCATTTCTTTTTTAAGCCACCAGCATGTAACGTTATCAATGAGAAAAGAGTAGTGTCCTCAGCTGCTTCAACCTTCTTGTCTTCATCATTTTTTTTAATCTCCCTCAACTCACGCATAACCACCTTTCTTCACAACCCAGCTGTTTCTTGCATGAATGCCACCAGCTTTAACGTTATTTTTATCTTTGGCCACTAGTTGTCTGCTGTCTTTGTTCTTCTCTTACCACCTCCCCTTAATTTTTTAACGCCACCAGCTACTTCCACAAGCTGCCAACATCTCCTTTGGTCTCCACCAGCTAATGTCTATCCTTTATACCACCAGCTGCTACGTATTTATCCACCAGCTGCTTTCTTTTCTTTTTCTCTTACTTCTGCAACGTGTGAGTGGAGAGGAGTGTTTTAGCTGCCAACATCATTTTCCCTGCTGCATGTAACGTGTTTTTAATCCATGCCCAATGTTGTGTGAGTGGAGAGAATTTTTGGGTGGGTTTGTGCGTGAGTAATTTCCAGCTCACGTTTGTTGTTCTCAGCCCAACGTTTTTTTTCTTCTTTTCAACGTCACTCCAACCAAGCACAGCTGTTGTAACCTTTTCTCTCCACCCAACTAGCTGCAACGTGTAAGGAGAGTTTTTGTCGTGAGTGTCTAATGATGGTGCCCTCCTGTACCTGTGTGGAGAGTCTCTTTTCTAACCTCCTTTTCAGCTGCTTAGATTGTTAGTCTTTTTGTCTTCATTTTCTCCTATCGTTTTTGGTCTAACACCTTTTTCACGCCACTAATCTCTCCACCGACCAGCTGATTTATTTTGTCTCCTTTCAGCAAGTCATCTTTTCA
>JANZXR010000006.1:36899242-36916791 GCA_027575705.1 Erythroxylum echinodendron
ATTTTGTCTCCTTTCAGCAAGTCATCTTTTCACGCGACCCTTCTCACGCTGCTTTGTTTTTCTTGTTGTCTGCATCTGCTTTCTTCCCTTCATTGTCTGCGCCGCTACTCTCCTTTTACTCTCTTCATTTTATATTTTCCTGCCTTCACCAGCTGTTGCTATTTGTTTCTTTCCTATTCAATCTCCACGCCTCTCTCTATTTTTCAACTCTACTGCTACAGCCATCTTCTTTTGACTTTTATATATTAAAAGTCCATCATCTCATGCTCTCTTTTATCTACCGCCAACTGCTGCATTCTTTATGATTTTAGGAGAGTTTTTTTGTCACCTTTCAAGCACAGTTCTTTCAATTTTTTTTAATTCTGCGTAACTGCTTTCTTTTCTTACTTTAGGTTTTTGAATGTCCCAAATTTAATATGTGCCTGGAATTAAAATAAATAACACTTAATTAGTACAAGTCAAACATTAAAAGGACAAGAGTTTAGCAATTTATGTATCTAAAATTAATATAAAATGCCCATTAACAGATACAATCTATACAAAACCTTCTAAACTAAGGTTTTGATCTTGACTATTACATCACAACTCGTAAAAGAAGCAGAATCTAAATTGATTGCATTTCTAATCTTCCAAATTATACACAGTGTAAATAATAGTCAGTTTAGTTGCTTTGCTTCTCAGATGTGCTCTTGTGTAATATTTCCGAATCTGTTTGATCGCACTATGTATCGTGGTCACAGGCCAGGTCATGCCTAACCAATCCCAAATACCTTGCCAAACATCTTTGGTAAATAAGCAGTTAAAGTAAAGGTGCCCGTTTCCATATCAACCTTATATAAAATACAAGTTCTATCAATATCCAAAAAGAGCATATTGCCTTTAGTTGGGAGCCTATTATGAAGACTAAGCCAAGCTATAAAGGAGAATTTAGGCGGGATGTACTGCTTCCAGTTAAACGACATCCATGACTTGGTCCTGTGTTCTGACCAAATCAAGTCATAAATTTTCTGTGAAGAGAGCAGCCCATTCGTACAAAATTGTTGAAGACCAATTTCCACCTGCTCACGGCCTCCCATTTTCCTTATCAAAATTTCACGAAGCAAAGCTAGTTTTTTCATAAGGGCAGAATCTCGACTTTTAGGGTCCTAATTCCACACTGCAGTACCCTTTAAATAAACCTCATGTATCCACCTAACCCAAAGAGAATCTGCTTTAGAGTGGATATTCCATAACACCTTTGAAAGGAGAGCTAAATTCCACCATTTTCCATTTTTCAATCCCAAACCATCCTTCTCTTTTGGTACATATATGGTATCCTAAGCCACTAGAAAATGTTTACCTCCCTACAAGAACATCCTACACATAGATGTTATCCATTCCAATTTAGTGGTAGGAATAACAAATGCCTGAAACCAGAAGGAGAGAACCCCTTGAATAACAAAGTGGATCAATTCAATTCGTCCAGCATAAGACAAAGTCTTCCCATTCCAATCATTAATGAAAGCCTCCACCGATTCAATGAGGATAGAAAATTGTGCCACGGATACCTTCATATGAGCCAAAGGTATCCCTAGGTAACGAATGAGGAACTCCCCTAATGGAAACTCTACCATCTAGAGAATGTGGTTTTGCTTCCAACCTCCTACACCTACTAGATACACATTAGACTTGGAGGGATTTACTCTCAAACCTGTAACTCGACCTAGTTCAGCCAAAGTAGTCATAAGGAGGTGTATGAAATTATAATCCCCTCAAAAAAATAAAATAAGGTCATCCACGAAAGCAAAATGAGTAATACCAAGCCACTAACATTTGGGATGGAAATTGAAGGGGGAAGTAGCAATTCTCACCTTGACCAATCTAGAAAAATATTTCAGACAAAAGAGAAATAGGATGGGAGACATAGGGTCCCCTCGATATAACCCCCCTTTTGCCTTTGAACATACCATGAAGAGAATCGTTAATCGAAATAGAGAATGAAGTGGTGGAAACACACTCCATGATCCAACAAATAAAGAGATGAGGAAAACCCAACCCTTTCAACATTTCCTTTAGAAAAGCCCACTCAACAGTGTCATAGGCTTTAGCAAGACCCACTTTGAGCATACACCTAGGCGAAATGCGTTTTCTTATATAGCCCCTCACCAATTCTTGTGCCAAGAAGATGTTATCTTGCATATATCGACCAGGAATAAAGGCTGCTTGAGTTGCATCAACTACTTTCCCCACCACTACATTCATTCAGCTGGATAGAATTTGTGATATCACCTTATAAACCACATTCACGCAAGAAATGAGCTGGAAATCATAAACTTTCTTATCATCCTTCTTTTTTGGAATTAAGCATAGAATGGTATGGTTTAATTGTTTTAGCAATCTTCCCGAATCAAAGAACTCCTTCACTGCTTCACGAAGGTCTTGTCTAACTATTGCCCACTATGATTTAAAAAAAGCTGAAGAGTAGCCATCCGGTCCAGGTGCTTTATCATTGCTTATATCCCATAATGCATTTTTTATTTCCTCATCCCGAATAAGTGCCAGCAATCCTTCTTGTGCTTCAGCATTGAGACATGATCTCCTACTTGCCACAGACGGATCTATGCATTGACTAGTGGAAGAAGAGCCTAGCAACTCTTTATAAAACCTGAAAAATTCATTTGTAACTTCCTCCAAATAATGGGTCTGAGACCCATCCTCCTTAAAAAGATGAGTTATTGCATTTTGTATCCCTCTTTTCCGAACCACTGAATGAAATTATTTTGTACTCTTATCAGTTTCAATGAGATGATTACATTTCACTTTTTGTTGAAAGAATTTTTTTCAGAATCCAATAAGAATTCAGCTTTCTTTCTCTTCACAACTATGTCTTGGAGCAGGACATCATCCTCGGGTCTGCTCAAGGAAAGTTTGTACACATGTTGGAATTCATCTGTCGCCCTTTTAGCCTTAGCAGAAATGTGTTCATATTCTTCAGCATTAAGTAATTTCAGTGGATGTTTGAGAGCCTTCAATTTTCGACAAAGGTTATACTGTTTTGTGCCCTCCACTTGCATCTCCCAAAATCTGCAAAGAATATCCTGAAATAAGGGATGTTGGAGCCACATGTTAAAGAATTTGAAAGGTTTTCTACCCTGAGATTCCAACTTATTACAAACTACCACTATAGGGAAATGGTTAGAACCAGGTAACATATTGAGGAAATTGGCCGAACATCCGAGCCCTGTAGAGCTCCAAGTATAATTCAGAAGCACTCGGTCCAATTTAGCCAAAGATGGTTTTTGTGCCAAGTATAAAACTCACCTGTGAAGGAACATCATCCAATCCAAGGGACACCCGAAACTCTAATAGATCCTTCAATATATAGGCAGAAGGTGGATTGCAACCCATTCGTTCCTTAGTAGCACAAACAAAGTTGAAATTACCCAAAATACTCCAAGGCATATTAATTCCCGACCCTATTCCCATAAGTCCTTGCCATATTTCCCTTCGTTTAGAAACACTGTACAAACTATAGACAAATGATAGAATGTATGAGATCTGAGTAGTAAGGCATTGTACTCTACAATGGATAAACTGCTCTTCAATGATTTCCACTTGAAAGTGGATAAAATTCAGATTCCATACTACCATCATTCTCCCACCAGCTATATGATCAAAATTCTGACAAAATTTCCAACTAGAAAACCGATTTCCCACCGGCAAAAGTAAACTCTCCAAAGGTAATTTAGTTTCTAAAAAACAGGCAATTTGACATTTGTGTTGGTTAATCAACTTACCAACACTAACTTGTCTCGTGGACTTATTAAGGCTTCGGATATTCCAACAAAAGATATTCATGGCTCATGAGAGGAGGTTTGACCTCCTCCTACTTTTTTAATATTTGGAGCAGCCTCTTTACCTCTCTCATTCTTTGAGGATCCTTGATTTTCATATCTAACAGCCCCTCCTTTGTCAACCTTTGCGGACCTGGTACTCACCGGAGCATTTATCTCAGAGGGAACCGTACTAGTACTAGGGGTAGATCTGCTACACATATCTTACACTTTAGTTCCATCTAATACTGTTTTATTAGATTGAGCTGATACGCCTTTCCCCTTATTACCAACCTTACTCAGGGTTGTCTGCTTTTCACCTCCATCTACAGTGCCCATTAGTTGCTACCTAGGTAAGCTCCTTAATGCTGATTTTTCCAGTTGTATCGAAGGACCCTTTCCTTTGTTCCCAGTCTTTGCAGTAATTTGCTGCCATTCCCCGTCTCCTGTAGTTGGCTCTGTCCTCATTTTGGTGCCCTTTGGGTGTGTGCTGCTAGGCCTAATAGAATCCTCAGTATCCAGCCCTTCCTCCTTTGTTCTACCATGTATTCTCTCCTGTCCTACTCCATTTTCCAGCTCTTGATCCTGAACAGGCTGATTCTGTACTATCTTCGTACCCTCTTGGGATGAATCATCCATTGGTGTGCTATCATTCCTATTAGCATCACTTTATTTTGTGCAGGGCCCATCTTATTTCCTCCCTCACTTGTGTTCTTCGTCTTATTCTCCTTAGTACCACCCTTGGACATGCAAGCAAATGGAGTGTGTCCAAATTGTTTGCAATAACAGCAGTAGCTTGGAAGAGATTCGTAGATAACCAACTGAGTATATCCAGTGCTCCCTGGCATAGTAACTTCAAAACCCATAATTGGCTTCCAAGACACATCCACCTCAACCAAAATTCTTGCATAACCAATTCTGGTTTTAGTTCCCGTGATTTTATCAGTACAAATAGGTTTACCCACCTGGGAACCAAGCTTTGACAAACCTTTCTCATTCTACAATCCCAAAGGAACATTTGGAAATTGAAGCCATATAGGGACTTCCATAAACTCGTGATAGTTGAATGCAAAATTTGATGTAAGTTTTTTCAGCAATAGAGTTTTCCCAAATAAGAGGTAGTGGCCTCCAACTAGAACAGATGTTAGGTCTTCCTCTATCGCAAATTAAAACACTAACCATCCCTGACCATGAGGTAGAATTTTGCACTTCACTCCCCGCTTGGTAATCAGACTCTCTACAGCTTTCATCCCCGGGAATAGCCCTGTAAAACATCTGACTAAACAGTAACCTTAATCCTCCTCAATTGGACTGAAGTCCGTATCATTCATTGCCACTTTGTCTTCAACATGCGTATATTCCAGTTGTAAACCCTGCTTCATCTTACGGTTGTTTCTAAAAAAACTAACGAAAGACGGTTTCTGTTTGGTTTCTCTAGAAGGTTTACTCGGCATTTTATCAGACAATTTCTGCGCTGAATCGTTGTCCTTTGAACTTGCAGAGTTTGATGAAGTCTTGCTTCCCTCACTCTCCTCATCAGTTTCCTCACCAGCTGTGGATGCATCCTCATCGCCCAGCTCTTCAGACCACAAAACACCAAAATCTACATTACTAAGTTTAGTCGAAATCTTATCTCCCTTGTTACTGGTCCTCGTTTCCATTTTATGAACCTGTGAGTCCCCATTTGGCTTCGGGTCCTGACGCTGGAGAGTAGATTTTGAAGCTGGTCAAGCATACCCAGTCTTTGTCTCTGAATCTTGTTGTTCCTTATTCACCAGGGCATGACTGGGACTCCCGTCATCTTGACCGTCTGATGCAGTCCCAACACACAATCCTTTATGATGTCCTAACTCTTTTGTGACAATTTTTTGTTTTTACCCATCTCATCGCAGACTTCACAAGATAAGGGCAACAACTTGCCCTAAATCAAGGATCAACAAGTGATCTATTCGAACATATATGCCCAGTGAAGCCACGCCAGATTAGCTTACTAACTTAATAAAAATCAGATTCAGCAAGAAAATGAACCCTATGATGGTTCGATACAAGCAATGTTGTCCAGACCTTCTCACAATTTCACCATGTAAACAATATTGGAAAATCACACTATCACCACTCGCAAACCTTAATTATCTATCGAGCGATGAAAAAGATTCAACAAAAGACAGAAAAAAATCGACTATCTGTGATTCCGACAATGAAATTCTAATGTAGAATATAATAGGTGTGAGAAAAGACTTTTATTTCAAGTTTCCTAATATTGTAGTGAACCTGAGACGCAAGTGAATGATGTCCTGCGATAACACCTCTACACCTCAATTGGAACCGTAACCTTCTAAACCACTGTAGTCGTGTGTCAAGAATAGACCAAAGAAGCACCGTGAATCACCACCAACAGTATGCGTGGCTTGGGGGAAGTTCAGTAGAACATTGCCCAAGTTGAGAGCACTCAAGAACACCACTATTGAAGGGATGTCATTTTCTATAAAGATACCTTTCCCTTTCAAAAATTCCCCACCATAATTCTACTATACCAAGCCCAATTCTACCCTGAACTAAGGATTCTCCTCTTTATGACATCACTCAAGCACCCCTTATACCAACTGATTACCATCTACCAGCTCTTCATCCCAACCTTCATCTCAGTCTCGACACTCTACTAGACAAACTAAACCACCATCCTACTTAAAAGACTATGCCTGTCCTACGTTGTCCCACACCTCTCCCCACTCAATTTTCACAATCATCTCCTACAATAACCTATCCTCTGAGCACAGACTTTTTTCCTAGCTCTTGCAGCTTTGAAAGAACCTACAACCTACCATGAAGCTATGCAACATACTGAATGACAAGAAGCAATGAATGCAAAATTAAAGGCTTTAACTCAAAATGATACTTGGGAACTTAGATTTTTACCTCCTGGTAAAACCGCAGTTGACTGCAATGAGTCTATCGATACAAATTTCATTCAGATGGTTCCATTCCCTTATGCAAAAGCAGATTTATGGCAAAAGGCTTCACTCAACAAGTAGGAGTGGACTACAACGAGACTTTTTCTCCAGTAGTCAAACACACCACTGTTCGCCTATTACTTGCTCTCACTGCATCTCAGGACTGGCACCTTCATCAGCTTGACATCAATAACACATTTCTTCATGGATACCTCAAAGAAGAAGTCTATATGAAGCCTCCTCTAGGATTTCCTCTACCTAATTCAAAGTTAGTATGTAAGTTAAAGAAAAGTATCTACAGACTCAAACAAGCCAGTAGACAATGGCATGAAAAGCTTACCTCTGCTCTAGTTTTAATTGGGTTCCAATAGTCTACCTCAGATCACTCCATGTTCACAAAGAAAGACAACAACAATTTCATCATTCTGCTTATTTATGTCGATGATGTACTATTAGCTAGTAAAGACTTAAATCTCATCAAAAACACTAAAGATTTTTTAGATGTTACCTTTCAGATCAAAGACCTCGGCATCGCCAAGTACTTCCTCGGTTTGGAATTGGCCAGATCATCTACAGGCATCAATCTCTCTCAAAGGAAATACACCTTTGACTTACTGACTGAAGCTGTTTTTTTGGATGTAAACCCTTACTTATGCCAATGGTTCCAAACACCAAATTGATTGCTGCTGAAGAACCCCATACTGATGTCACAGTTTATCGTCGCCTCATTGGGAAGCTTCTATACCTCACAATAACCAGACTAGATATTAGGTTCACCGTCCAATAGCTCTCTCAATTTCTGGATAGACCCATTAGCGAACATATACAGGCGGCTCATAAAGTCTTGTGATACCTTAAGAGTGTTCCCCGCCAAGACATCTTTTTTCGTCGTGATTCTACCATACAACTGCGAGCATTCTTTGATTTTGACTGGGCCACTTGTCTAGACTCTCAGAAATTAGTCACTAGCTTCTGTGTTTTCTTAGGTTCATCTCTCATTTCTTGGAAGTCCAAGAAACAGGCCATCGTCTCCAGAAGTTCCTCTGAGGCTGAATATCGTGTCCTTGCCACCACCTCATGGGAGCTCCAATGGTTACTTTATTTGTTGCAAGACTTTGGCTTTCACCACAAGACCACTGCTTACCTTAATTATGATAATCAATCAGCCATCCACTTCGTCAAGAATCCAGTTTTTCATGAACGAACGAAGCACATTAAAATTGACTGCCACTTCGTTTGTGAAAAACTTAATTTCGGGCTCACTCATCTCCTACCGATGGCATCTCACTCTCAACTCGCCGACATTTTCACTAAAGCTCTACTCAAACCACAGTTTGAAACACTCATCTCTAAGCTTGGAATCCAAAATGTGTTCCAGCTTAGGGGGGATGATAAAGATGAAGAACAACCTAGAAACTAAGTTACAAAATAGTCAAACATTACGAAGCAGTGAAGAAGTCTCCATAACTTGCATCTGTAGATCTGCCGGGTCATGGGTTGTTGGACCTATTCATTAAGCTCTTCCGTTAGACCATGACCATTTATTTCAAGCGCACTTATTGTCTATATTTTGCTTTCAATGCTGTCCAAGTTTATTACAATTCTGTTTTAGTTCAATTAAGCTGTCCCCCAAATTCTTCTTCTGTATTCCTAAATCATGCCTATAAATATAGGCAATCGTTCATCAGTAAAGAAAAGGAGAGAAAAGCTCTACTTCAAAGTATAATTTCAACAGTTCAAGCTCTTTCCATGGTTAGCATTGGCGCTGTGCTTAGCTATGGAGCGGATAAAAGGTTTTTCTATGCGACCTGAAGTGTGATTAGTGAGGGCTCTTTTTAGTGATTCAACTCTTCCACGAAACATTAGATCACCTTGTTGATCTTAAGTGTCACGATAGTGGGATTCATGAGCTTCTCGCAAAATTTTTCTTGCGGGGAATCATGAATACTGAATAATTTTGGAATCCCCAGATTACTATATTCTGTTATGGAGAGTTATCTGCTGAATGTTGCTTGTTTTGGCATTCGTATAGTAAGAAAGAAGTGTTTACTGATCATGAACTGAGGAAAAAGTTCTACAAGAATCAATGAAAGGATAGTTGGGTTTACCACTGTTCTTTCTTTTAATCGTTTCTTGTTTCTGTAGAACTTGCATGCTTGCATATACTCCAATCGAATGAATGAACATGAATCTGAAGAGTGGGAAAACTGATTTTGCTTAAACTTCAACAGTCTTCTGGTTTAGGGCTGTGTATCTCCACTTTGCCTTCTCCACAAAGTCTGCATCCAGGAATTGAGCAATGAAAGACCAAAGTCTGTATGCATCCTCGAAATTGGCCAGAAAGCCAAATGCAACCGTAACAACTGTTATTCCTAGATTAGCTTTCTCCTTCCCTTTTTTTACTACGGTTCCCTTTGTTTCTCTTGATCTTCTCTCGAGAACTCTCGTCTTCTCTTCTTCATACTTATCCGAGAACGATAGATGATGCAAGAATCCATAGCTAAGAGATATATACCTTCTATCAGCTAGTTTCTGTACAAGAGGAGCCTCAACCTTTTGTCCTTTCCAATCAAAGACATTGAATGCCAGGGCAGGTCCGCGATCAAACTTTACCTTTGGCCCGTATATTCTAATGAGGGGGGTTTCTTCTGTGTTTGGATGCTTGAGTTTCATCAATGCACTCACCAGCCAATTGATCAGGCACCTTCCTCTGTTATTAATCTGGGTCAATCCCAGTGAATCGACCTGATCCAATCCCTTACATTCCCTCTCCAAGGTCCCACTTTTGCTGGTTTTTGCATTTTGTTTCTGCATCGTGCTAACTGGTTTTCCTGATTGAGTGATTTCCTTAATTTCTGATGCTGTCTGCATTTCTGTTGCGGCTGCAGTTTCTCCTCTCTCCAGTTTTCCAGAGTGCATTGCTTGTCTCGATATAGGACCTGAGAAAGAGTTTGAAGAAGATAATTCATCTTCTTCTGCTGCAAATTTAAACCTCTGTTCCAATTCTGTATCAGTTCCTGAAGACTCATCAAGGGAAAGAAACAAATTCCTCGCTGGTAGAAGACTCACCATTCCAGTGCACGAGGAATCCTCCAAGTGACGAATTGTAGTTTTCTTAACAAAGAGACATCCAAACCCAGATGGATTTTCCCCAAAAATCTTGTAAAAGGCACAAATGAGGAAGTCTGGACGAATGAGGGAGAGACCGAAGCTGTCCATGTCCTTTGGTCCCAAGGCACAAGCATCAATCAAGATATGCCAGTCATTTTCTTGCGCTATGCTCATCCACAGATAAGGATATCTGGCTCCAGTAACTCTAGAATGAAGTGGGAATACAAATAGTCCCCGTTCCTTCTTCTTCTTCCTGTTTCTGACGATCATCTTTTTCATTTTAGTGGACTGAATCCTCAGCCTAGGCCATGCAAATTCTGCTGACATAACTTGAGCTCCCTTTTTCTCAGAGCTATTTATCATCGCTTCCACTGCCTCACCTTCATAATCATAAACTGTCAGAAGCCTTTTGCTAGTCTTGAAAGGGTAAGACTCCGCCACAAGTTTGAAAGCTGATGTTCTGTTTGCAGTGAAAACCATACTATAATCACTTCCAGATATTCTAAGAAAATTCATTATCCTTTTCTTCATTGCCAATTCCAACTCTGATTCTTGGCCACCATAAAGTAGCTGAGTCTTCAAATTTCCTGTCTTGGAAGACACAGTGAAGAATGGAATCTGTGGGTTTTGATCAGGAGATGAATTGGCTTGAGGTAAAGAGGGAGAGGAGCAAGAAGAAACAAGTTCATCTGTTTGACGCTGGGAGTAAGAGAAAAGGCCGATGCCAATATAATCAAGGCAAGTATGGCTGGAAAGCGAAAGATGATAATACTCTTGGGCTCGTATACGGTCAACTTGATAAGTTTGAGAGTACTCTGGGTAAGCTTTGATGAATTCTACAAATGATTCTTCCAAAGATGGAAGAGACTCAGGATTGGTGAACTGTTTGTTGGGAAAAATAGAAGAAGCAGTAGTGGAAGCAAAGTCCCGGCGACATGTTGCCGATGTACTTGAAGTTCTGGGCTTTCCTATTTTGTTCAAGGGTTCAGGAAAACCAAGGATGGGAGCTGGGCAGCAACCTTGAAGACATACCTGGGAAACTTGTTTCAGGCAAGGTGACTGCATCTCTTTTCAGCTCTCCTCTCCGCAATCCCCGGTGAATCCTGCTCAGTTTCTTCTCTCCTTTATTTACTCTCTTGTTGGTTTCTACTCTTCTCTTCCTTTCCCCCTTTATACAGAATGTTGCATGAAAAGGTCAGATTAGTTTATTATTTTGCTGAAACTTGAAAAGGGACAGGGCGTCACCTGCTCTTAAGGTACGAAGCACAAATTGAAGAGGTCGTCTAGACGATGGAGTTGACCAACTCTTTATTACATCAGTCTTTTCTCGTAATATAAAAACTACTTTGTTGTTACTTCTTTGGTTTTGATCAACTGTTAGTTGTTGCTTACCAAGTAATAGCATGCTTCAGCTTGTGCACAGCCTCTACCAAATCAATCTGTTCCTCTCAGAGTCATGTATATGGTCTGTTCAGAGTCAGTCTCTTTAGAACAAACTAAAAATACATATTTTTAATTACCAGGGTTGTTGTTTCTGCGAAAGATCAAATTTTGGTGATCAGGACATGTCCAGTATTGGTTTTTTAAGATATATTTTGATAAAAGACGTGTGGTTATGGTATAGCTATGTTTGCGTTAACTCTTTATCCTGAAAGCATACCAAGTTTTGGCTGTGTTTAATTGACATACTTCGTCTCATGCTTTAGGACAGAGGCGGAGTTAGAAAGCAACAAACCATAGTTAACGCTTCAAGAATGCCTTAATTTCGCCGGCATCTTCCATAATGACTCCTGAAAGGAGGTACCCTACAAAATTTTCAACACGATGCTTAAAGTTCAAGGCTCTTGAAATTGCCAGGTTCTCAACGTCTATGACCCCATCTTCTTCCTCTTCTTCTACTTGCACGACTTATTGTTGGTACTTGGTGCCGTCCATTAATTGGTGGCCATGCCAATGATTAAGTGTTAGTTGGCTTTTGGCTGGTCCAACTTCGTAAGTGAGATTATATTCTATGCTTTTGGGTTAGATTTGCATCCGGCTACTCATTTAGTCCAACATCAATGTTACTTTCTTTATAAGAGTGGAAGAGTATGCATTTAGTAAGCTACATGTTATATTTTTGACTTGGGGACACCGAACAGTTCCAAGCTTTAACTTTATCAGCTAAAGTGAAATAGACAGTGTTTGTAGCTTTTGGAAAGATGGAAAAGCAAATTCTGAAAAAGGCTTAATGTGAAGGGAAAAGATAAAGGGTCCATGACCATGAAACTTAAGTGCTAAGATATTTAAATGTAACATGTCCACATTTAACTGAAAGAAGGTTTAAAGAAATCATATCATAGGCTTATTGTGCAAGAGATTAAACTTTTTTTTTTATGTAAGATTAATTGATTGTTTAAGACAACTATCCCTTCACTCTAAATAGTCAACATGTTGATATGGTCATGAATGATAAATTAATTCTAATTCGGTTCAATTTGATTGAATTAGTTAAATAACAATAACATTTTAATTAGATTATAATTGAGGTGTGAGGCCTGAAAGATCTACGATTTTGAATAAGAAGAGAGATTTCAAGAAATGGTAGATCTATTCACCCTGTCAATAACTAAGCCAGATCTGGCATATCATAAAGAATTTGCTTTTTTTATTGATTCATACGGATTGGATCAAAAATAATTCTTGAATAAGGTATTCAACTCTAGGGATGAACACCTATTTGGTGGAGAGATTGTTTATGATAGTTTAATTGAATTAATAATTTTATAACATTTATTTGATTTGATTAATCATAAAAAATAATTAAACTCGAGAAATATCCAATAAAAATTAATAAATTAAATCAAATTTGATCAGACTTAGATATTAAATTTAAAGAATCTAAACTTAACCTAGATTATTATCAATCTTAAACGTGAAAAAAGAGATGAATGGATTTTATAATTAGGATTAACATATGCATTTTCTTGATAATTTTACTCATTCAAAAATATTTTATTATTTTAAATTAATTTTGAAAATTTAAAATTTCAACAAGTTAATTTAATATAAAAAGGTTATTACATCAGGTCAAAATAATTATATATCAACCATCTAACAATCAATCACAATATCAAAAAAAATATTTTTAGCAAATTAAATAATAAAATATTCTTTAAAGTAAGTAAAACTAGACACACAAAAAGACAGAAATCACTATTTTTTATACAATCTCTTCCTTCTCATTAATAGAATTTCCATATTAGTAAGGATGTTAATTTAGGCTCAGTATGAGTTGCCAAGGGCGAGCCACGAGCTAAAAGTGATAGGCCTGATTGTAACTTAAAAAATGACATTATTTTCGGCCCATGCAAGTGGTTCGTCGACTCCAATTCGAACCATTGACATTCCTATATATTAGGTCATAGATAACAAAATCTATACAAAAGAGTTTATCATTTTGAAGAAAGAAAAAGAATCAGTCCAACGTGGGTCATCTTCTTCTTCTGATTTCATTAGCAACCACAAAAGAATCCTTTTGTCCATATTACCCAAGCATTGTACTGATGCTGACACAGTCTGATACTTTGATCGGCACTTAGATTAGCTTTCAAAATCAGAAAAACTAAAGGGGCTGCTTACCAATTCAAAGATCCAACTGATGGAAACATTAAATGTTAGCTTGATCAAGTTTTTCACTTAATTACGAGTCGATAATTCGTTAAGTGATTTACTCAAAACACGTAATTTGGGTTGGAATTGCCATAAGGACACCATGATTTCCTGAAAGTTGACAGAAGAGGAATAGTTGTATTAATTAGAACATCATCCTGAGACTTAGTTGATAGATGATGGATTGAGATAAACTAAGCTTAAATGATTGAAATCAAACTTGTTGCCCTGGAAGAGGAATCCACCATTGATGTTACATCTCAATATTTTAAGCTGAAACAGTCACAGAGAAATTACATAAAGGTTCATTTCGATCCTTTAAGTTTGTTTTTATATTCACAAAATGTTTGGTCTTTTGGACTCAGGGAGAATGAAACTATTAGAGTAGTGGCATATGCTCGAGGATAATGCTGTGGATGTATACTTCTCTCTTCAAGCGATAGATGGTGAAGTTATTTGTCATTGATGTAGAGTTCAAATTCTTCAAAAGTAAGTAAAAAGTTAGATTGCAACACCTCCTGTACGGAACTTTCAGCCACTCATATACGTAACAACCAAATTCTTGTACAAATAGTTATGACATACATTTCTATTCATTTATAGGGACTGTCATAACACATTTTTTTATTCAATGCTACATATATACATATTAAAGAATTTCATATCAGTTACCATTATTATTAAAAAGTAGTATACATCTTTATATTTACATGTTAATCCAAAAGGAAAACATACAATTTCCTTTATTACATATACAACCATTTTTTAATCAAAAGGCACATCCAAAGGTGCTTTTACTCCTAGTTGTCGACCTTAGTCCTTGCAGACGTTTCTCCTGTGCCTTACTCATATGACCTGGACCTACATGGATTAATACTCTTGTTAAGCTTGAAAGCTTAGTAGAGAAAACACTTAGTAGGGATGACAATATTGACCTGGCTCACTCAGCTTGGCCCGACTTTGGCCTAGGTTGGTCGGGCCACGGGTTGTGTTCTTTCAGGGGCTGTTTCGGCCTGACTTGGCCCGTAGGTGGAAGGACATGTGCAAAACGACGTCGTTTTGTCAAAAATGACACCATTTTGTCAAATTGTTTTAAAAAAGTGTAGACAGGCTGGTTCGGATCACGGGCTAGTCAGCCTATGATCGGACCCGTCCATGGGCCGACAGCCACCGGCCTGTTGAGCCATGGGTCAAGTTATTATCCCTAACACCTAGTTTGGATGACCACTCACAACAGTCATCCACTAAGTACACATATTCAGAAATATCAAAACTTATATACCATGACTTCACATTCATGAACTAAATATTGATAGTCAACGCTCATGTAAACAATAATGACATACTTTAGCAAAGTACATGCAAATATGCTTCAACATATTATTCATATACTGAAAATAAAAATTTATAAGCTACATATGGATATTCAATGCTTATTAATACAAATTATCAATACAAATGCAAATGCTTATTAATACCAATTATTTTATTGTCATACTGTATATTTTATTTATAACCATTTACTTTACTTTCTGTGTTAATCCTGCATAATCCCGTGGGTATGAATAATGGAAGTTGTGGATGTCTAAAGATATCAAAACTGTAAATACTTGAAAGTATCAACTGTGGATACCCGAAGACATCAAACTGTGACGACATTATAATCTCTAAATGAAGACGCCATTGGTGTCAAACTGTAACAAATGCGTTGTATTCCTATAGGCAAGCCTATCTATCTACCACCAAGATAATGAAGCAAACAATGTAACATTTTCCTTTAATCATTTGTCAATTTCACAATTCATATATTGACAAATCATATGATACACATTTCAAGTCATAAAATTTGTATCTGTGTTCATACATGTAAGCTATAATTTACCACCATTAGAAGGGTGTCAAAATCACACTTGTATAATCATACTATACATATATGATCACTAAATATGCATACAAATCATTTATGTACATGTAAGTTTTCTTTAGAATGCATTATGCTCAATCTTAAATTCTAATGTTCAATTACCCAATTCACATAAGGTAAATCCTATTTCATTTATTTCTAGTGTTTGAAAAGTTTCATATACATTCAAAAAGGTTCAGATAAGATTCAGTAAAAATTAGAAATGAAAACAAACTCAAAATAGTGCAATTTGGGCTAAGCCCATGGTGGGTATAAAAATAGGCAAACAATCAGACCAGAAGCAAATCACATGAAGGACTCCAATTGTTCCTTAATATGCATATAGAAAATGATTGAATTAGGTTTTGACTTCTTTTAGAAATTTATTACGCTATGTCTCTAGTTTCTATAGCACTAACAATCAGACCATTTGGACTTCACAATCATAAGATATAGGCCAAATATCACAAGTTTTGCTAAAATAGGAGCAACATCAGGTCACCATTTTCGATCTCAATTTCCAATATCATAAAGCTAGAATTAGGTCAGAGTCTCTTCTATAGATTTCTATTTCTATGTCTTGGTTTTTATATACAACTGAAATCACCCAATTTAGAGGTCTGTAGGTTGAGTTAACCTAAACAATATGACTGTTTCAACAAACCCTAGACAGAATTCCACTACACGATACTCTCTTGTCATATTCAACCAATTCTACGAAAGATAACACCAAAATAATACCAAAGCATCATCCCAACTACCATTCCACATCTAAACTAATCTTTGTATCCATTTAAACATACACACAAAGAGAAATTAGACTAAGTGTAGTCCCAAACCTTAAAATTGGCAATGTAGTTCTTCTAATGCCTTTCCTTCCCTTCCTCTTTGATTCTGCTTCACTCGCCAAATGAAAAAAGATGGGATGAAGAAGGTGAAATAGAGAGGAGAAAAATCTAAAGTTAAAACCCCAAGCGTCGTCCATTTCCTATCTCCATATGCCTTTAATGAATTTTCTAGTCTTAGACACATGTTTTAATCCTATTAGACCATATGCTGCAATCCTATTAGACTATGTGTTACAATCCTATTGGACCATATGTTACAATTCTATTGAATCATGTGTTACAATGCTATTGGACACATGCAAGCTTTAATTTTATTGGTCACACATGCTTTACTCCAATTGGTCCATGTGTTAACTGTTTGTGAACCGCAAGTATACGGTTGTCGAAGTGAGTAATAAATCGATAAGACCGAGTCGTATCCACAGGGATTATGAGAAAGTTCAATTCTATGCTAGCTGACAGTATTTGAAATTTGGTTGAATGGAATTTTAGGAAATTCAAAAGTAATGAAGAATTTTTTTATTATAAAATTTTAAACAACTTCCCAATTTAATGTGACCAAAATAACTATAAATGTGATAAATTTGTGCCGTAACTAATAAAGAAAAGATTGCAATAATTAACTAATTAAAATTATTCACGTCAATGGGGAATGACTTTCTCTTAGGGAATGATATTTTTGTCAACCTTTAATATTAAATTAGTTATCTTCCGCAACTAAAATATCCTAACCTTGTAGGTGAATTTTAAGAGTAATTAATTCCCTTTTTTCAAAGATGAATTAATCTATCCACTCTAGACGTCACTTAGTAATCCCTTACTTAAGTTCTTCCTAGATTTTCTTAAGTCTCAAACCTTCAATTTTCACCTCCTAAGTTTCTTGGGTCTCTCAACTCTCAAGAAAATCCTAGTCGAAATTTCCTTCAATCTTCTAGCAAAAACTCCCTTTTTCCAAAGCCGAATTTATACCAAGGCAATTTCCAATAATCCAAAGGAATAACAAATAAATCCAAGGAAAAATCGACAAGTATATAAAATTTCAGTCATGGATTCCAATAAAATTCAAAATTAAAACATCAACAAAAATATCAAATCCCTAAGAGAAATTAAGATTTTAGCCACAAATCATCATGTCAAGCAGTCCACAAACATACAGCCTAAATAAGCTCATGACGGAATCAATTAAAAATAAAAAACACAGCTCCAAACTACAGTTGAATAATGTGTCCTCCCTTCTCCTTGCGTGGCTGGAAGATGCGTGGAAGTACTTGGA
>JANZXR010000006.1:36916891-36984530 GCA_027575705.1 Erythroxylum echinodendron
CAATTCGAGTCTATTTGTTTCACTTATGCATTTTACGTCAACAAACCTCGAATAATGCTAAAAAATGATAAACCAGCTATAGATGAACATAAAATGAATGTAAATGACTCTGAATTAAGTCATAAACATATATGAAAATATGAGTGTATCATTAACTTTAGAAAAAATCACATATTGGTCTTTGTTTTTTCTTTAATTCCTTCATTGGCCTATAATCTTATCAATTAATTTCATTTCCTAATGTCTTAAGTTTCTAATGGAATAAATTTCATGAAATTTGGTTAATTATATCGAGAGTTATATCAGAAAAACTATAGGCTATATGAAAACAAAGATAGAAGCCCCAACTCAACTTCAACGCAAAATTCAAAAATCTTAGAGGCAGACCCAAATTTCAATTCCTTCATCAAATTTTTAGAGCTATGTCTCTAGTTTAGTTTTCAATTAGAATTATCTAATTTGGAAGTATGCAGGTCAAGATATAGCCAAATTATTGAAGTATGCTAAGTGGAACCTATCCATATATCGAGGTACACATCTCAAATCAACTAACTTTAATCTTATCATGCAAGAGCAACGTAAAAACACATCTAATTGTACCAACAACATTCCATAAGCAAATGAGATACTTCTTCTAACAATTCCCCTCACATCAAGTTCATAAATCGAAACAAACATCTCAAAAATTCTCATCTATATTTTACGTCTAAATATACATGTCCATTCCGAAACGAACAAATTACCCATTTATTAATGTCTTTTACATTAAGTACCATTATGTCTCTTTACTATACTTAGATGCGCTTAATTCGTTATGTTCACTTCTTAATACACCCTAGACATGCTATAATACTTCTAGGGTATATGTTTAGGCCTTACATAGATTCTTCTTACCCTCTTGTCCTCACATAAAATGCAATCAGAAGACTGAAAAATTAGCTAAAAATGATTAGATACTCCACCTTAACGAATTGGAGGCTGAGACTACTAAGTTTGTACTACTGCATGGCTTTCAGGATTTGAGCGAGATGGAATTTTAATCTTGGGCCAGTCCATTTTGGGTCAAAGTCAACAAATTAAGTATGGGTTGGTATGTAACACCCCATTCTCATCAGACACATGCATGTGCACCCTTCGGTCACATATGCACATGCATGATAAAAATGACGTGTTACCTATCTCACTTTCACTTTATCACATGGTATCATTATTAAAATCACAAATCACACATTTGCTAAAATAAAAATTTTCCTTATTTTATATCATAACCATAATGTACATTATAGCTTTTAAGTTCAACATCATCCATATATATACAACATTGTCCTATGAGCATAAATAGCTCAGTCTACACAGTATGTTACAATCATGAGGAATGCACAAAAGTTATTAACAAACTATGTCTTCAATACCCAGCTGACTGACCTTTGAGTCATATCAGATCGTTCAAGCTGCACAAAATATGCTTTTATGGAGTTTTAGAAGCTAGGTCGTCTCACTCTCAAACATGAAATTGTCAACGTGCAATTTTGGTGAGTTTTGCTAACTCAATATAGTAACCATCCTCGGTGGTTCACTCATGTTATAACAAACAATCAATCATAAACATATTTTCATATAGTTTATATCAACTTGATTAACATCAAGATCTATCACCAACAAATTGTATTTCAGTCAAACAATTGAATCAAACGATTACTTCCTAACACTTGAATAAAACACAATCATTGGTTTAATACAATGTATTCAATCATATAACATTCTTATAGCTTTACAAAATTCAAATTATATATATGCATGCTATATGTATGAGACTCACATTCGTTTTTATATTGTTGTGACTATATATTTTTTCAGTATTCCGTATTATCGGGCTCATTGATTACAATGAGCCTTAGGCTCTAATCACATATATGTTTGAGCTCTAAGCTCTTTTCAGTCGCAGTCTCAGTCAATGGCATCACCAGTCACAGTTGTCTTTATATTACATGTATTGAAATGAAATGCATGCCACAATTCATTCAATACAATCAATCATTTTCATTCGTGCACATTATCTCAGTCGATATAGTCAGTCATAACATTCAGTCACTTTCAGTTGAGAAGCATTTAGGTAATCCCATTCACATACAAGTAGCACTTCTAATAAGATTTACATACATCAAACGCCTCAGACAATTTATGTCCGGAATTCAGAACACAATCAGTACATATCAAATTCAATTAGTCATTCTCATTCACATACAAAAAGCACTTCCAATGATGTTTACATGCATCAAACGCCTCAAACAATTATTGTCCGAAAATTCAGTACACAATTAGTAAATGTCATCATATTTCAAATTCAATTCAGTAACATCAGATCAAATTAAAGTGAGACCATCTTAGGTTATTCACAATTGCTTCCTTAAGCCTATTGCCTTGATGTTCCGACAATATTGGGATGTGATTTCCTTACTTGCTCTCCTATATATATTAACATAATTTCACATTACTGTACTACTTAGATAACTAAGTAAACACATATATATCGAAAGGAATCATGTATCATGCATGTGTAATGACAAATTCTTGGGTGTATTTCTATAACAAATTGATGTACATATAAATTTTAATCTAATTATGCCAAAATTCACACACTAAATCACTATTCCAACTTTTGCTAAAAGCATCTCATTTAGGTCAACTTTTTATAAGCAATAAGATCAAGAAAATGATTTATTTCTATAATACTTTCTTCTAGACAATTGTTCTTCTGTATCTTAAGTTTCTAATGATACCAAGATCATACAATTTGGTTTATTATTCTATGAGTTATGCTCAAAAATACCACAAACTGTGTACATTTGGAAGTTTGGCTAGAGCATGATCATGCAGTTAAGGTATACAACCCATATCTCTCAATTACAATATCCAAAAATTACAAATTTTATACCAATTTAAATCTAAGAGAATAAGATACAACTTTGGTGAAGACATCTTTATCTATTTCAGCTTACATCAATACAGTTTATTCAATAACTATAGGACATGATTTCTATCACTAGTAGTGCTACAGTTTAAGCCGAGACTCACTTTTAAATTAAATTTCAAGACCCTTAAAGATAGAATTTAAATTCAATTTCATCTTAAAATTTGTATCCAAATGTTTCTAGTTTATGTTTAATTAATAATAATCTCATTTGGAGCTCTACGGATCAAGTTATAATCAAAATACCGAAGCATGTTTAATGAAAATTCTCCAATTCATAACATTCCAACACATTTCCTCATTTTCATCCAGTCAATCTTTTTCAAACCAATAAATATGGCTCTAAATTTTTATGGTGAGAAAGAATAATGTCTTAGGAGTCTATTAGTTCAAGTTCCAAGTCATTTGGAGATCGGATGACAAATTTGTGGCTAAAAGAAGCAACATAGTTTGGTTTTGGAAAAAACCATCGGGTGCAACTCCTACTCTCTTTTCTCTCAAAAACAGTCTTCATCTTCTTCCATTGTTTGTCTCTTTTCTCTTGAAAACGCAGTCTTCATCTTCTTCCATTTTTTTTTCCAAATTTTCTCACTTCTATCTCATTCAGTTAACACATATAACACTTAAACCAACTCTTTTACTTCCATTTCAGCTCATTACAACTCAAACAAATCAAAAATTCAAGATTCAATATAATCTTCCAAAAACACATATTATTGTTCACGCAAATTCCATACCCCTGCATGTTTTCATTTTTTTTCATCTTACATTCTTCAGATGCATTTTTTTTTTCACCTTCTTCTACACCATTTCTAACTTATATTCTCTACATTTCCACTCCCATTCCAACTCACCTCACAAAAAAACAACTCAAAATACAAGATTAATTATAAGTACCAAAACCATTCATGTAAACCATCACCTTCTTCCTCCTCTCTCTCTACTGCAAATTTTGTTTTCATGAACAGTAACAACCCACAAACCAAAACAGAACCTATAGTCACTTACGCATGCATGAAAACATAATCTCTTTGTCATTTATCATTATTATAACTATCAAAATGAAAGCACAACTTACTTATTTTCACTCCAACTCTTCAAAATCATATGCAACCTAGTCAACAAGCTATTTGGTGATGAAGAACATGGAAGAGAATTTTCGGTGTTGAATGTTTCAGTAAAGAACAACTTCAGTATTCTCTCCATAACCAAAACATGATCTACGTGGATTGCTATTTCACTGCCATATATCACCAATGCATGTAGGTCATTTGTCACTTATTTGTACTGCCACACGTCACAATGCTATTGGTCTATTTGTCTTTATAAAACTTAATTCAAAAATACCCTAAATTTTCAAAATTTTCCTAAAATTCATCAAAATTTTCAAAATAATAATAATAGTCTCCAAATCAATTTTCAACACATAAAAATCACAATTTGCATTTTAATCACATTATAACTCAATTATACCTAGAAAATGTCAATGAATGCATGTACAATTATTTTAATGTATCAAAAATAAATATTCACATGTGTGTGAATATACAATGATGCATGAGCATGCAATATACTTCTAATTTCTCACCGTACTCTCAATTCACTATTTGGAGGTTTAGCCCCAAACATGGGATGTTACATAGTCGGTCGAAAATTCGATTCAAATGATTGAAATGACCTAAACACTCTCATTAAAATAACATCGTTTTACTTAATTGGACTGAGTTTAGGCAACGTTCTATGAAATTCAGACAAGGCCGACAATTCTTAATTAATAAA
Source organism: Erythroxylum echinodendron (assembly GCA_027575705.1). NCBI lineage: Eukaryota > Viridiplantae > Streptophyta > Magnoliopsida > Malpighiales > Erythroxylaceae > Erythroxylum > Erythroxylum echinodendron. The sequence continues at coordinate 36,921,642 of JANZXR010000006.1, forward strand.
GAGTTAACAAGAATTTAAAACATTATTTGAAAGACAACAAAACCAAAGGTATATTATTTATACATAGTTATGGGATAATATGGTATGAGCTTTGATATAGTATAATTTTGGTGGTCTGAACCACTTGGATTAGGATGAGGTTCTAAGTGTTGATGTAGGACTAATATGATGAGCCAAAGTTATGAGCTGAGCTTAGGTTGTGAATTCAAATGTTGAAATATTTTTTGATATTTTAGGATTTAATAATCAAATTAATAAAGTTAGAAAGAAGAACTGTCCTCATTATTTAAAATAGTTATATAATAATTTGAAAATGCAAGATGATGACAACTTTATTTCAATTGTTGAAAAATTCTCCAAGTATTTAGACTTTCATGTTCTAAACATAGGTCAAATAAATTAAATTCATGTATATTAAGCTTTACCCAATTTTTAAAAAATCAAACTAGTTCGGTCGATTTAATAATTAAAATCTTGAATCAGCTCACTTTCATTTCGGTTTTCAATTTCTGGTTTAATTTAGTTTAATAATTTTTGTTGTTAAAAATTGATCAATTTATTAATTAATCGACCAATTTTTATAAACCAATTAAACTTTATTTAGCAATCTCTTTAATTAAACTTTAAATTTTAATAATTAAAGAAAATCTTTTTCAATAATTTTTAAATTCTTCAATTTTATTCAATATTTAACATATTTTATGACAGTTTAATGAACCTTTTAAATCTTAAACTCTCATGTCTTACCGGTTTAACTTTTGATATGATTCTTAAAACATTGGTTTTACATTAATCATTGATAGGTACATATAAAACATTGGATGTTTGATAACTTTGATTGAAACATTCACAAATAAATTTCTTTGCAAAACACACTTAAATAGAATTACAATTCGTACTTATTGTTGATTGAATTATAAAGACACTAAAAAATACTGTTTATGAATGATTGGTTTGTCAAACGAACCATTCATATTACATAGTTTGGATGTTATTGTTTTGAGTCCAGAGATTTATCTTGTCAATTACACAATTTGGATGTTATTTTTTGTTTATCTTTTATTTAGGTTGCTTCATGTATTATTCTTTTTGTTTAAAAATATAACTATTATTTAATTACATATACAATATGACATTTCACATGTTGCATTTTTATTATTATTTAGGTAGATGGGATACTTTTACAATTTTGTTTAAATGCTTTATCATTAGCTATTTTAATTATTGCCTATTTTGATAATTTTAAGTCATTTAAATACTTCAATTTTAAAAATTCATTAAAGAAGTTGCTCTTCTTTTTGAATTTTTATGACTATTTCTCTTTTTCAATAAAATCAAGTTATCAACTATTCAATAAAACTACACCATTGTCAATTACACATTTTTTAAAGTTTTGAATATTCTTATTAAAGTATGTATCATTCTTGATAACACATTTTAAATGAAGTATGAAATATTTTTATCAAAATAATTCATACAATATTTACAACTAATTTGATTTTAAAATGATAAAAATTTTATAATCAATTCGTAAAATTGATAATATCTCTATATAATAATTAAAAAGTGGACTTCTAGTTTTGATAACAACACATTTTTTGTTAAATAATTTTATCCTAGTATCAATTTATCTTAGTTTAGATAACATCAGAAAATCAATACAATACTCTATATCTAATTTCTCAATTTTCATAAAATCAGAGCTTAGTTCGAGCATCAATTTATCTTAGTTTAGATAACATCAGCAAATCAATATAATACTCTACTTTCAATTTCTCGACTTTTTTTTTTTCATGACATCAGAGCTTACCTGTCTCAACTTCTTTTTTCTTACTTTTCACATCTGCTACACCTAACAACCATAAACGCAATGCTACTACACTACTATAAAAAAAGAAAAAAACTCACAAATGAAGACTATCAACACTTCTCTACAAATTACCAACATCACTAATTTTATTACTACAACTCTCGACAACAACAACTACCTCGCAAATGGAGACTATCAACACTTCACTATTGATTACCAACATCACCAATTTTATTATTACAACTCTCGACAACAACAATTACGTTATCTGGTGAAATCAAGTCAAAGTCATACTACTTATCTATGTATTAATTAGATATATTGACGGATCTATCACTTTACCGTCCAAGCACCATGAATCAACCGATGACACTTCTACTCCTTTTTTGAAGTTACGGCACAAGCTCAACGTTCTTTCGAACATTAGCTTGCAGGGTTGAGAACAACACGTCCTCCATAAATCTTTTCAGTTGTAATTACATTAGAAATCTCTTCCTATGTCAATTTATGTTAGTTTATAAAGCACTACAAAATTAATATAATACTCTAATTCCAATTTCTCAATTTTATTTTCTTTCAAGTTTGGATATATAACAAATCCATTATAACCTCATTTTTCTTGGCACCATCAATCAAATGCTTTACCTTATATCCTATATATCTAAAGAAAAAGAGTGTAAAAAAAAAAAACAAAAGGAGTTTGTAAACATACCCATCTTGTCCCAACAATACAGGATCGAAGCTGATATTTGAGGCTTGAGCAGATTATTTTAAGCTAAAACAGTATCAGGGCAACTCTCCTTTGGCAAGCTAAACCATATCGGAAAAAGATACATCGCCGGTGTCCCGTGAGGATACGTGACCGATGATTAATATAACCATCCGTAGTCTGCAATACTATAAACAGTAAAAAATATAATTTCAAGTATCGGTCCGATGAGCATTGCCTGCCAAAAAAGAGGTGCCCCGAGACTGATTTGCTCAGTTACCCATGAAGATAAGTAGTTGCTCTTACTAGCTGCTTCTGGTTTTTTGGTTATTGCATGCATTGTACAGGTTTATAAACACACGAAAATGGAGTTGAAAGCAGAATAAACCCTAGAAGGAAATGGCATATGCCATGAATAATGCGTTCAGTGTCCTTTTTTTTACACTGGAACAGGGCTTAAAGGCATTATCTTTCCACATCCAAGTCTTTGAAAAGTGTCTCTATATATACACCACTCTAAGCATATAGATTCTCTTGGGAGGCCATAATGATAGCTACACTAAAGTAGGAGATGCTCTATGATGGATATGAAGATGATGACATGATAATCACAGCCTTAGAAGAACATATGCTCATACCGTGTATTTTATATTCTTTACTTTGCTTTTACATATCTTTGCTTGGCTTTTCATGGCTCAAAGGAGTATTTGGTATGAGTTATTGCCCTATCCCTGTCTCTCTCTTTCACAGCCGGAGTTAGTAATAGATCCGATTTGAACCATTTTTTTAATCAAAATTTTGATTGAGTTCGAGCTATTCGATGTAGACCCGATGCCTTGTAATTAAGAATTGAAAAGCTAAACTAGTGCATATTTTTAACTTGTTAATTAATAAGTTTAGAGACATTGATTAAAATGAATTGAAGAATAAGATAAGTAAATTTGATCACAGATTTAGCAAAATTAAATATAAACAACAACAACAACAACAATATTTCAATAGAAGTCTCGCTCATATTCAAAGTCTGAGAAAGTTCAGATGTAATCAACCTTATACTTAACTAATTGAGAGATTATTTCCTATTAACTCACATAAAAATTGATATATAAGGTAGTAAAAATAAAAAATAAAAAAGATAAAGATGATATTAAGAATAAAATAAATAAGTAAATAAATAAAAATAATTATGTTCAAATAAAAATATAAAAATAAATAATAAAATAAATAATACAAAAATTAATAAATAATACAAAAATTAAGTTGAAAAATAATGATAAATAAATCAAATAAATATACATAAATTTTCTAATTTCCTTAAGATAACAAGTCTATGTAAATACATTAGTCATTATAATTTGTCATTTTATATCAAAATTATTAATCTTAACCTTATTTCGCTAATTTGTGTGGAATAACGAAAGGGACATCTAATCTCTTAGAAGGATGTTTTATTTTGTATGATGTATTTACTCAACAAAACATTTCTTTGATTCTTATAAACAAATATTAGGAATAGAATTGGTAGGCAGTATGGGTTTTGGTCTGCCTTATAAATATGACCAAAACTTCATAGGCCCATCTTGACACAGCTTGTTATCCAAAGTATGTTAAATGAAGCGCCAAACGATGAAAGTGAAACCATCCCAATGCATGAATTCAATCTTTATTTATTTATTTATTAACAAAGCCTTACGTTTATTCATCATCGTTATCACCCAGTCCGAAATCTCACAATAAAGTAGAGCCTGAGGAGGTCCGGTAGTACACAGCCTTACCCCTACATAGTAAAGAGGCTGTTTCCGGTAGACCAACATGAATGTAAGACAATAGACGAATGATGCAGGTTACAAAAATAAAAACAAAGAGCACGTCAAAAGATAAAAAACTTTAAAAAGCTATGCAAATTTGCCGAAAAGATTTTAAGAGATAAATAGATAAATAAAAATGTGATAAAATAATTAGATACATAATAAATAAATAAATAACTAGGATAAAGTAATAATACATAAGTAAAATAGAATAATACTACTTACATAAAAACTATTAAACTTCATTTAAGAAGATGCAAGTTTAAAAGATAAAATTAGTAAGAAAAAAGTAGAAATAAAAATACTTGACATGTTGCAAAATTTTGCTTATACCTGATATGCTGCAAAGCTTATTGACCACTTCTTGAGATGTGCGTCTCATCCTTGAATATATTTTTATTGAATATATATTTATTATTTATATATATATATATTCAATAAAAATTTAAATATAAAAATTTGTAAATTATACATTAACAAATTTAATATAAATAATATTAATAGGTTAGTATGTTCTTCCTATTTGTAAATTTGAAAATTTGAAATTGATCATATTTAATTAAATTTAAAGCCATTAAATTAAACTTAAATTGATCGAATTTTAAAATAAATTCTGTTGAGCTTTAAGTAAAATAATATTGTTTTGATCAATGATTCATAATCGTATTATACAAAATCTGATAAAAATTTTGAGTTGAATTTAGTTCTTATTTGACTTGAAGTTTGATTAGATTTGGAGAATGGGCCAAGCCCTAATTAGAAAATTAATGTTTGAGTATGGGATAACTAGAAGTCTTATTAGATCTAAGACATCTAATCTATTGGACTGGATTGACTCGATTATTTTTTTAATTTAAAATTTTAAAACATAAAATTTTGAAGCTTCTGATTGGGTAGAGTCAAATAACTTGAGTTGAATCTAACCCGAGCATAAAATTTTTAAAAAGTTTTAAGCTTATTTAAAGTATGATCAATTTGGACCGATCCTATTAAAACCAGGTCTGATGAGATTGGATCGAGTCGAACTTGGATATATATCTCATCTCTAATTACCATACCATCTCAGATTTTTCCCATTAATAAACTCAAATATTTAAAGCAAAATTTTAAAGAGTTTACTCAAAAATTATTGGACCAAAGGGTCTTATAAAATTCTCCTATCACCATCTTAAGCACCCACTTGAAAGCAACCCGCCTAAGTCACTCACATTATTACTATTTATTTTGGTTCTCTCTTTTGGTTATTTTGGGTGATGTGTCCTAAAATATTCTCTCAAAATCAAATCAAATTTGGATGGTTTTGTGATTTCTATATCATCAATATTTTAGGTCAAGTATGGTGGGTGGGTAAGCCTTGTTTTGTCTATTAAGTTGACTTTTTAAGGATTGAGTTGTATGACCTGGCATAGACAAAACACGTCAATCATCTGGGCATGCGACACGTGGACTATTCTATATTTCAATATTATTATTAACATTGATTTCGCTTATCCTTTGAAAATTATTCAAACCTTCAAACGTATGGCTTAATTTTTTTAAATTGATTCATTTAATAAATTATTATTTATATAAAGCTGATCATTTTTCATAAAAATTAATTTATATAAATTCAATACATTTGATAAGATGTGACGTGCACGTATAAGATTTGCCTAGTATAAAATACCGAACTAACGTGATATATAACTATTATATTAATATAAAGATTTATTCAAAACGCATATAAAAAATAACAACTACTAATTTTTTCATTTAGAAAAAAGTGTACGTAATATTAAAATAGCTTCCAGAAATTTTTTCTTATCTTTGGCCTATAAATTCCAACCACATATTTTGGTAATATTCTTAGTTAGCTAATTTCACTTTTATTCAAACATGTTATATAAAAATTTGATAACATATAGTGTTGTAGTCTCGTGATTGGATAAGGAAAGGTGAAACATCCGCCTACCCATCACGCCACTTCCCACCGATTAAAGCAATAAACGACTAAACGTGATTCATACGGATTCTTCTTCCTTAGCCTCAAACCATCGCCTAATAGTAACATTTGACATCTAAATTGGTACGAACTCAAATGGGTTTTGTTTATATTTGTTAATCAATCATCAAAGCTCAAGTTGGCTAATAGATTATCACACACGTTAAATTTTGTAGACACAACGTATCGGTAAAAAAAAGTTATTATTAATCTATTAGTCACATAAATAAAAATATATTTTGATTAGTAATTTAAAAATTAATCACTAAATTGAAAATTTAAAAAATTTTGATACTAAATTAAAAAAAGTTAAAAGTTAGACACTCTTGTTAACTCTTTTATAAATTAATAGCTTCTATAATATAAATTTTGGAGATTCAATTAGAAATAACATACTAAATTTGTTTAAGTTTGATCATGGGTAACACATGAGCCTAAATTTTGGTGTTTTTAATAAGTGATTTTATGAGTCAACGCTAAGTCCAAACTAATTCGAGGTCCAATTCTTTCAAAAAGAGTTAAATCTCGAATAAGTCTAAATTTAGACAACTTAAATCCAAACTCAATTAAAAAAGATAAGTTATTTTATACTTTTAATTTTAAGAAAATTATTTAAAAAAATTGGCAGAGTCGTCCATTGTCATCCCTAATGTTGTTATTAATCAATTAATATTTTTAATTAGTAAATTTTGTGTGATTATGATATTATTATTTTATAAAAAAATTTACTATAATCGGATGAATTATGAATATATAGCCGAACCATTTGAATAAGCACCAATTTTTAGATAAGATCCTCGTTTACTTCTTCTTGAAAACACAAAATATTAATTGCAGACGAGAATATTACGATTGGTTAGGGTCAATCACTATGATTAAAACTACCGTCAATTTATTATTAATTCAGAAGCTGTTGAGAGAATATGTGAACACATGCCTGGAATAGTTTAATTCGATTGTCTCTAATCATCAATCCAATTTGTTCGTCTTCTTTCAAGAAATAAATAACATAATTCGTACAACATAAGACGAATTCTTACAAGACAGGAAGACAAAAACTGGAGAAGAAAAAGACTATAATCAAAACAACTGACTTCTTATTAGTTCTCAATTCCTGAGGAGAAGGTGAAGCCAAAACTATACATGTACAAAAGGGTGAAAATTTCTCTGTTGAAGCTCGGAAAACGCTTTAATGATTCATCTTCGGTCATCGATATTCATCTATCTCAACAGCTTCCTAGGTTTAGGAGTGATTTTGATGACAAGTCCAGGGAAGACATCGTCGGGATCATGTATATGCGGATTCTGTTCCACGATGTATGGGTCCCCACACTTGTCGCTGATGGTGTGCAAGGTCTCTCCTTCTCGGACAACATATATCTCCTCACATGGCGTGTCCAAAAGCTGACTTCCTTTCACAGAGTACTCATCTGCAAAAGAAGAAGAAGAAGAAGAAGAAGAAGAAGTGCTCTCTCTGATCGACCCGAATAGGATTAGACCTAACAGGACGATCGCACAGTACCATGAGGCAGCGTCCGCTATGGTGGCGTGGATTCGCATGTTTTTGTTGGAGGAAGAAGAAGAAGGGAGCTTGTGAGAGAAAAGAAAGATGGGTTTTGAAAGAATCTGAGGAGTCTTAGGGTACAGGAATTAGGGAGTGTGTGTATTTATAGACACATGTACGAGCCACCATCTTCTAGTTTGTCAGATTACTGAAGAGGACTTGATCGTTAGACAGTTAGAAATTGTCTTCTTAAAAGTGTTTTTGGTTAGGTTTGTTTATAAGGTTGGAAGAGACTATAAAGTCTAAATGGTTATAATTTTATGTAGGGGTTTGACATAAGGGGAAATTGTTGATTAGTGAAAAAAGAAAATTAATTGTGTATTTAATTTATAACTAATTTAGTAATTATGATCATGGATGCCCACCTAAAGCCGCTTACATTAATACAAGACCTAAATAAAACTAGGTGGAGTACATAAAATTAATGTTTTAAAAATTCCACCGGAAAGTAAATTGGTAACAAGAATTTTAAAGTTTAAAAGGTTTAACCGGTATTAGATTATCATAAAATTAATTAAAAATTGAATAAAATTAAAGAATATGAAATATGATTAAAAGATGTTGTCTTTATACATAAAAAAGTTTAAAATTTAATTAAAAATAGATTGTTAAATAGAAATTAATTGATATATCTTAGTTAATAAGAATTTATAATGAATAAATATTAACCAATTAATTAATAAATTGATTAATTTCTTATTATAGTAAATAGAACCGGAAAGTTGAATACTTAACTGAAAAATTGAACCGAATTAAAAAGTTGAACGGTTCAGAATTTTTATAGTTTAACTGCCATATCAATTAGGTTTTTTAATTATGTTGGTAAAAGGGTTAGGTGTTTTAATTATTGAATTTTTAAAATAAATTCAAAAAATCTTGGAAGTATATAAGATACAAGCAACATGTTAATATATTCGAATGATTCGATCGTGACGTAGTTCTTACATAAAATATGATGAGCATCCGTGGTTTCTTGTATTCTAAAGCTTTGATCTTCTATGTTTCTTAACAAAATCCTTCTTTAAAATTTTTCAGGTAAGAGTTCCTTTCGACTGTACTCAAAGATAAAGAGACAATAGCTTCAAGGATGACTGAAGAAACAATTGGATAAGGTGATCATGTCTAAATAGAACAAGAGGGCACTACCCTCTACACAAGACAGTCGAATTGAAGACGAGGTTACATGTTGTGGTCAAAGAGGTGGTCGGTTCCTGGGGAAGGTTGGAGGGTTGGCTTGTTACGTGCAAGTAATTGTTCCCTCTTTACAAGGGTTTGAATCATATCAAAGACCAAACTAAACCATAAAGAAGGCAAAAGGTTAAGCTATCCTTTTCATGCTTCTTTCTACGTTGGAGCAAGTTTTGACCAATGGCTATCTTTGATAGGGAAGGCCTTGGAAATTTCCTCTTTAGCGTGCCTAACAATTGAGCTAAGGACCAGACTGACCTAGTCAGTTTGTTGACACGTTAATTTCGTAGCATTCAACTTGTTGCAAACTTATAAAAAGTCATCATCTTAATTCTAAAAAAAGATAGTAAGTTACATAGTTCTTAAATTTTCAATATTTTTTAAATTTAGTATTAAAATTTTAAAAATTTTCAATTTAATTACTAGTCTTTTAAAATTTGAACCGATAAAATCAAAATATTGTTTTTATTGATATAATGTATTTACTAAATGTTACGTCAATGTCTATGTATTAACTGTATCAGTAAAAATAACATTTTAGTTTTGAGTTGTACGAGTTTGAAATGTTAGACACTAAATTGAAAACTTTAAAGAATTTGATACTAAATTAAAGAAACGTATCAAAAAATTGATCAATTAAGGGTTAAAACACATTAGAATTTATAATTACGAAATAACTTGATCTCGTCACGATCAAAAAAATTATTTATAATACTTGATTTATATATAAAAATCATTATTTTTAATGACAATAAATAAAAAATAAAAAAATAACATTTAACTTAAGGAGATTAATTAACATTCTAATGGGTTGTGATCATTTTTCACATATTAAGAGTTCTGTCACTTTTTACACATACTATTTCTAAGCATAATCAAAAGTCTTGAATTTTTAATAAAAAATTTGGAAGTCTTGCAAGTTCATGATAAACTAACCAATTCTTTGGTACTTTGACTTACTTGCATTTGTGACTTAGTCTCTTCCTACCCCATAATTTGGGACGAAAGAGTCTTAGTCTCTTACTACCCCATAATTTGGGACGAAAGACTCTGGTTTTTCAACAACTTATTGACTTACCTATAAACTTTGAGAAGAATTGTGATGATCAAGAGTCCCCCTTTGAATTTACAAGACTTGATCATTCAAAACGTGGTTTGGCCATAATCTTTCAACTAACTTATTTTAATTGCAAAAATGCAACATAGAAATGCATGAACTTGGCATGTGAATATTTGTAAATCCATGAATTTGGCACGGATATATAGTTATACACCACACATTGGTCATATTTGTGAAGGAATGTTAAAAAAAATGATTTCAATGACGTTTTTGTTTAATATTAGATTAAATTTAACTATATTTTTATGAAATATAAAATTTAAAAATTGTACATACGATGGTAAACTTTTTTTATTTTACCGGAGCCAAACAATATTATTTGTATTTTTCAATGTTTCAAAAGTTCAAATCGGTTTGATTAGTTTGAAGTAAAAATTTTGAATTGACAAACTTTTTAGGTCGATTTTTAATTTTTTGGTTTAATTTAGTTTAATAATTTTTTTAAAAAAACTGACCATTTTATTAATTAATCAGTCAGTTTTTGTAAATTAATCAGTTTTTATAAACCAAAATAAACCAATTAATTTTCATTTACCAGTCTCATTCTTCAATAAAACTTTAAAATTTTCGATGAGTAAGGACAAATTTTTTTAATCAATTTTCAAATTCTTCAATTTTATTCAATTTTTAACAGATTTTATGAGATTTTACTACTAGGTAAAACTTTTAGATCTTAAATCTCTTATCTTATTAATTTACTTTCAGATTTGATTTTTAAAACATTGATATTTCATATGATATATTTGTTAAAACTTTGTAAAATTTTGGCCCCGTTTGGTTGTTAACTGATTAGTTAAAAAAAACAGTTGATTGAATAAATTTAGCTGATTGACCTTATTGATAAGCTATTTTAGTGTTTGATAATCAGCTGATTGAGTTAGCTGAGTGAACCCAATCCGCTGATTTTTTAAAAAACTCCGAAGGTGTTTACTTCAGTTGATTTAATAAATGACAAAAGATACCTTTCGTTTCCAAACGTCAGTTACTGTAGGACAATTTGTATTGTACTTTCTCAAAGTGTCTGCCTCTTACCACCTCTCAACATGGCCTCCACCCATTAGTCCGTGATTTTTTTAACCACTAATTTGACAACTTTTTGTAGTCAATCTTCATTAGTTTGCCAAGTCATGTGGTGGGTATATGTCTATTTTGTTATAATCACACTGATTTAGTACAATTAGTAGAGTATAAAGTAATAAATCATACTGATTTATTTTTATTATATGTTATATTTTTAATAGATTTATAAACTTAATTTTTATAAAATTAAATATCTAAAATTTAAATTCTCACGAAAATATTCAAAGAAATATTAAAATATGATACTCATATTATTATAAATTTTTTTAAAAATTATACCCTTATAAGTCATTTTATATATAAACAGCTAATACTAAACAGATAATTTTACCAAATATCTCTAACAATCATCTAATGCAATCGCCTAGTCAAATTAGCTGATAGAATCAGCCAACAACTAAATGCAATCAGTAGATTGTCAAACAGAGTCTTTAAATTCCTCTTAACAATGCAAAGGATAAAGCTAATATTGTCAACACCCTCATCTCTCTTTTTGACCATATTTGATTAAATACCTAGTAGTGTAAGATTTTCCTGTATTTTGTGGTCAATTTTAGGCTTTTAGCTTATAATTATTGTTCAATTACTAGTTAGGATTCCTAACTGAGTTAACTATTCATTTGGTTTTACCAACTATGAATAAGGAGTGAGATTTCATATGCTATACCTACAAAGTTGTATCTTAAAAATTAAGCCAGTAAATGATTGACAAGCGCTCTAACTTGTAGGATTTGGCTTTTATATGTGTATTAATTTAAGGAATGGTGGTTGGAAAATTGTCTCTTATGTTAGTGAGGGAGAAACAATAGGTTAGGGGTAAAAACGTGTTCAAGCTACAAATATCGGTTGCATCAATTTTGTCACTTGATTATAAACACTTGACGAACAAGTAATTTATTCAATGTTTTCAAACTATATTAAAAGGTAAACCACTAAGATAAGGTAAACCAGTAAAATAAGATGTTTAAATTTTAAAAAATTTAGCTGATAATACGTGATAACTATTCATTTTTTTAAAAAATTTTATATGCCTATTAATAGTCAATAATTTAAGCAAGTTTGATGATGATGTCTCATCAGCCATAATCACTCATTTCCAAGTTGAACAGAAAAGTGTAAAATGCCATTGGTCTTCTTTTGGCCATATTCCATGGAATAATCAGTTGAATCAAGTGTCAGCTTCCACTAAGACTGAGTTTAGGGGTAGTATCTGATGCCTGATTCTGCTTAACATTCCATTCAAGGTGATAGTGAAAGGACAGCCACCACAATTGAAACTCCATTAAGCATGAGTTGCAGCTTAAGTGATGGCCACTTTCTGAGTACCATTTTCACTAATGTCGTTGCGCCTCTAGTGTGGACTCTTGGAATTGAAAGGATGAATAGGAATATAGCTTTACTTCCATGGTTTCAGTTAAAATGTACAGAAACTTTCAAGAATCAGAACTTTCAACTTGATCAATAATGTCTAGATATTATGTTAAAGAAATCCAATCAAGTGAAACTTTGCAAATGGTTTTGAGTTGTAAAGAATCTTTGGATTATAATAAAACCAGGCAGCTTGACCGATACATATCTGTCTTTTTGAAGGGTAAACTGATATCAGAAACAAATTAGGCAGAGCTTTTCAAGTTTCCACGTTAATGGTTGAAAGGATGGAGGAAAATCCTGATATGCAAAAGCCTTCAGGCTGGAGTTTCTCAAACACACGCATGTATGCATTTAAATGTTATTCCTGCGAACAAGTTATACACAAACTGGATCCAGAAGGGAAGCTTGATATATATGCCAGTGTAAGCTCAAACCTGCTTATAACTGTCTCTAATGACTGTTTAGAGATTAAACATGACCTTTATAGCTTTGCCACCGCGAGCACTAGTCTCGAAGGCTTCTTCTATATCATCCTGTGAGAAGCCAAACCTGTGCGTGATCAGAGGCTTAACATCAATCTTTGCAGTTCTTAGGAATTCAATGCAGAGAGGCCATGTGTTCCGATAGCGGAAAATCCCCATAATATCAACCTCCCTGCAGCCAACATCACCCACCGGGTTAAAAAGATATGTTTCTTTCGTGTGTGGGTGTGTGTCTATATATATACACAATCCTGGTGGATTTCTTACTGCTAATGGTAATCCATAAGTGAGCTCTGTGATAACAAACAAAGCGTTGGAGACTAACCGTCAATGGAAAGTTTCATGTTAATGATAGATTTTCACATGGAAAAGAATGGATTCCTATAGTTGGAAAGGAACACAACAGATTAGGCTCATTATCTTTTTCTTTTCTTTACAATAGAAGTTGGATTACCTTGCAGCAGCAGGTGTAAGAGAGACAGTCATATTGCTCAGAGCCAGTCCAATCAGACACACTCTACCACCTGAACGTGTGGCATTCAGAGCTGTAGACATGGTCTTCTCATATCCAACACAATCAAAACTCACATCAATGTGTAAACCCATCGCGATATGTATCTTTCTTACGTCCACGTCTACATCCTGTAAGATACTCGCATATTACTCCAAACATCCTGAGGTTTCAACTAAGGAACCTATTTGGTCCCTCTTTTCTGTTAATTCATAAGTTCACAGATGTTCTGCAAATTAAAAAAAATGGGTCATGAAGTTCATTGCTGTAACCTGAATGTCTGTCGAGACCTGAAGAATCTCATCTGCACCAAGATCTTTTGCAATGGATAAGCGACAATCATCAACATCCACAATCACTACTCTAGGGACACCAAATGCTCGGGCAGCCAACAAGGTAATCAGTCCTATCGGTCCTGCTCCAATGATCAATACGTTCGTCTCTGGGCCAACGTTTGCACGTCGACAAGCATGGACACCAACGCTGAGGGGTTCACACATTGCACCTTCCTCCAAGCTCACATTATCTGGTAGTTTGAAACAGAGATTTGCAGGATGCACCACCTGGAATGAAGAACATAACAATATTATGTTTTGATGCCCTTTTTAGCATGATGTGAACCTCAACAAAAGACTGACTTTCTTAACTAAAAGCTCCTCTTCCGTCACAAAATCAGTAGTGAAGTCAAGTAACTAATCAATGTAATGATATAGAACTAACTTCCCTTTCCCAAGCCTATAGTGAGTTACAGACAAAGTTCAAAAAGATATGGGAAGATCCATTAAGGAGCACATTGACAGTACTCTTATACTAGAAAGATCACAATTTTATAGTTTCAAAGCTTCCAATTAAGTTGTTCTATAGGCAAGATGATTCCCCAAGTGACAGGCTATGCAGTACCGGAAGGGAATATGTACATTGTTCAAAGCTCTAGCATAGCATGAAACCTTTGCAACCTATGACAACCTGGTTGGCAAGAGATCCGTTTGTTGGTGGAGATCCAAAGAACTTCATCTCAGAACAAAGATTGTAGCGACCGTCTTTGCAGAAGTCACAACGCTGGCAACTGAACCCAGGCTCCAGTGCCACTCGATCACCAATGGCCAGAGACTTCACTTCACTCCCAACTTCTTCTATGATCCCAGCACATTCATGACCAATAACCATGGGCTTTTTGACAATGAAATTTGCACATCTCATTGTCTGCTGGCAGATACAGCATCCGTAAGAGGTACCACACAAAGGGAGACAAATTTAGTAAGTTAACAACTTGCAAAGGAAAGACCATTCACCTTGAAGTGGTGAACATCACTTCCGCAGATTCCAAGAGCCTTAATCCGAACTTTAACATCATTCTCACCTATTAAAGAAAATGGTGAAAGAGCTAACAGAAAGTGTGTACTCTAGTTTTCTGGGCCACTATCTCGAAAAGAAACCAAACTTTATTGGATTGATCTTCAGTTACTACCAGGTAGATGATTACAAACAGAAAAAAGTACTAAAAGATCAAAAATTTCCACAATTTCGACATAAAGAACTGAACTTTAAGGAAGTCACAGTCAATAAGCTTCCACAGAAAGCAGATCATTAGTCAAAGGTCGCATCTTGGACGAAATTGGCTTCGAAAGAACAGCAAGGCTTTGTAAAGGAAATAAAACAATTGGGGATAAATTTACCAAGAGGAGGAAGATGGTACGGCTGGATTTTAAGGGTCTTGACTCCAAGTAGCCAAGCTGCTTTGTTCTCTTCATCTGCCATGTGAGTGCCTGATCTTCAGTTGAGTTTTGACTTTTCCAAAGAACTGAACTTATACTGCTATACATACTCGTTTCTTTCTTATTGTCGTTATTATGATAAATCATATTAATAAATTAAATTTCTATAAATTATATTAATTAATTGAATTCTAATTTTATTTAAAAGCAAACATTATCCATGAATAGGAAAATACATCTCCTTTGTATAGAATAACGAGAATCCAAAGGGATACAATCCTCCAACAGTATCTCAAAATCCTCGTAATTAAACAAATATAACTCAACTAAAGTAACCCACTTTTAACAGTCCTTAAAAAGACTCAACTTGGAAAGCGACTTTTCTTGCTTTAAATTTGTAAAGTTCCAGTGTTGCTATCAGAATCTGATTCTTCCTGTCTTATCCTTCTGCTGGTAAATATTCCTCAGCTTCCAATAAATTCCCTCTGTTCTTGAACCTTATCTGCTGGTAAACTAGAGTAGCCTGAAGGAGTGTATCAACATCTGACGAGTGTAGTAGAACTTTTGGAAGAATGGGTAAAGGAGGGATGTCTCATGAAGAGAGCAAAGTTGGAGGAGAGGAGAACATGGCTGCTTGGCTTCTTGGTGTGGACACCCTCAAGATTCAACCTTTCAAACTCCCTCCTCTTGGTACCTGTGTCTTTTCTTGTCTATATGATCTAACTTCTAATAGGGAACTGGGAACTCGTGCTTTCTGGTTATATGATCTCTGTTCTGTTGTTTTGAACACCCCCTTCTGTTGTTATTGTTTATCGCTTTTAGTGTTCTTATATCCTTCTTTTTCTATAGGACCTCATGATGTTAGAGTTAGAATGAAAGCTGTTGGAATCTGCGGAAGCGATGTTCACTACCTCAAGGTTTTGTAACTCTTTTTATGAATAGTTGTCTGTATAATGATCTATTAACCCGTTTGACATCTATTTGGTTGCCAAAGTATATCTAACTGCAATCCTTAAAAATGGTGATGAGAAAGAGAAACAGAAGTAGCTTGGACCTGGGTTCATAGATTTAGCCTCTGGGATGATTAAGAAATTGGGATTTCTCATATTCTTCAGTTTCATGGGTTCTTCTTGACTGATGAGGAATGAGTTAGGACTCATAGATAGTTTCTGTACCTATAATTGTTAATTCCGTTTCCTTATTTCAATGTCTGATCGTTAAAAGTAATGCAACTTTTGTTTTCAGACCTTGAGATGTGCACATTTTGTGGTGAAAGAGCCTATGGTCATTGGGCATGAGTGTGCTGGTATCATAGAAGAAGTTGGAACTGAGGTTAAAAGTCTTGTGCCTGGAGACCGCGTAGCACTAGAACCAGGAATCAGTTGTTGGCGTTGCAATCTTTGTAAAGAAGGTCGATACAATCTATGCCCAGACATGAAGTTCTTCGCTACACCACCAGTACACGGTTCACTTGCCAATCAGGTAGAAAACATTTACAGCTTGAAACTTGAATTTAACAAGGAATACCGTCAAGTGATATTATCAGGAAGTAGAAGATCAGCAGATGTAGTTTATGCATCATGGAGTTGGATTTTGAAGGTGAATCCTTGTTCTAACAGGTAGTGCATCCTGCTGACCTATGTTTCAAACTACCAGACAATGTGAGCTTGGAGGAAGGGGCAATGTGTGAGCCATTGAGTGTTGGTGTACATGCTTGTCGTCGAGCTAATGTTGGTCCAGAAACAAATGTGTTGGTCATGGGAGCTGGACCGATCGGACTCGTTACGTTGCTGTCAGCTCGTGCTTTTGGAGCACCTAGAATCGTTATTGTGGATGTTGATGACTATCGTTTATCTGTTGCCAAGGATCTTGGTGCTGATGAGATTGTTAAAGTTTCAACAAACAGTCAGGTTTGTACTGTATGTTTAATCAAACTCAAAAGTTATACAAACTCATTTCATGATTGTGTTCTTGCTGTTAAATGCTATGAATCCAATCTGGAGTTTTACAGGATGTAGCTGATGAAGTTCTGCAGATACATAAAGCTATGGTCTCTGGAGTGGATGTTACCTTTGATTGTGCAGGCTTTACCAAAACCATGTCCACTGCTCTCAGTGCCACTAGACCAGGTGGCAAAGTTTGTCTTGTTGGGATGGGACATAATGAGATGACCATCCCACTTACTCCAGCTGCTGCAAGGTAGTTGAGAATGAATCTTCTGATACTATTCGCAGGTTTTTCAAATCATAACCTGTGACAATGTTCACTTTTTACTTTCACCACTCCACTAACTCTTGCAAGTCTTTAACTACTTCTGCTCTGCAGGGAGGTGGATGTTATCGGTGTTTTCCGGTATAAGAACACATGGCCACTATGCCTAGAGTTCTTGCGGAGTGGTAAGATTGATGTGAAGCCCCTGATAACTCACAGGTACGGATTCTCTCAGGAGGAGGTTGAAGAAGCCTTCGAAACTAGTGCTCGTGGAGGCAATGCCATTAAGGTGATGTTCAATCTGTGAAATTTATCTGCAGACTCGCAAGCTCAGAACTGCTTCATAAAGGATCTTTTGGATCAGAATAAAATCCGTAAGCAGATGATATACTTTCATATTTCACACTCACGTTATTAAGATTATAGCCTTTGGATGTATTTGAAATTCTATAACTTGATTCTATATGGTTTATTTATTCAAAGGTGCTATCTTTATAGCAGCTGAACTGATTCGTTAAGTTGTTTTTTGGACATACGTAATTTTCATTACAAGTGAAAAATCTTAATATAAGAGGTTTCACGATGTCAAGTATGAGTAATGCTTTTAAAACTTGACTAGAAATTAAGCCAATAAGATATATTATAAATTTGGTTAAATATTGAATAAAATCAAAATTTTAAAATATGGTTAAAAAATATTGTCCTTATTCACGATTTTTAATAATAAGAATTATTAAAATAAATCAAATTTAAAAATTAAAAATTAAAAAATCAGTCAGTTCAAAATTTTACAATTAAATCGGCCAAATTGATTGAATTTTTTAATCATTCATAAAAAACGAAAGCTGGCCTAGTTTATAAAAATTTTATCTTTTAAGTCGCATGACAAGTGATTAAAACTATTTATAAATAAATAATTTATTCAATAATTCATATAATTTATTTAAATTGTGAGCTCAAATTTTTAAACCTTTTAAATTAAATCCAATAATAAGAAATCCAAAAAAAAGGGGGAAAAAAAGTTACATAATGATAAATAGGAGTGCCCCAATGAGTTTCAATGACTCACTTAAATCTTTTTTTTAAGAAATCTTGAGTTTCAGCCACCAATGAAGAGGAGAGGAAGAATTTTTCCTGTTGATGATTCTTTAGCTCCCTAAAATGCTCCTTAATTTGATCAATTGTGGACGTCTCGCTTCCAGGGACATGTGAGAGTTTGAAACTATTAGGAACCTAGAGTTGATGGAAACCTGGAGTTGACTGAGGAAGTAGTGATTAATCAACAGTCGACTAATCGGTATATGAAAATTCCTTATGCATAGAAATGTACAGACTATCTGAGAATATGAGAAATCTTAAAATTTCAGATTTACTCCTTCTAATACTCTGAAAGTGAGATCTTAAAAAGTTAGATCCTTTCATCAAAGTTGAGATAATTAATGTATATATATAAATAAAAATTGGTTGCATGATTATCCGTCGCTAGTGTTGGCCTGTGCTGTATTGTCTTATTCCTTAAGGACCCTCGTCTGCTTTAAAAAAAGGTTGCATGATTATGCACCGCTAGTGTTGAGCTGTGCCGCATTGTCTTATCCCTTAAGGACCCTCGGCTGCGTTCATCTTCATCTACTCTACTGCTTTGCAACTTACCAAGAGAAAGTGATCGCATAAGTTTACAGTTTCTACGTTTAGTGATATGGGCAAAGGAGGGATGTCAGTTGATGAAGAAGAAAACATGGCCGCTTGGCTTGTTGGCCTCAACACCATCAAGGTTCAAGCTTTCAGGCTCCCTCCTCTTGGTACATCTCCTCTTGCTGAAAACCCATTTCACTAGTACATATGTGAATCTGCTTTTTGATTCTTAGAACCCTTTCTCCTGACTTATTGGAACTGCTGTTTTAATAACTTGTATCAGGACCTAATGATGTTAGAGTCAGGATGAAAGCTGTAGGTATCTGTGGAAGTGATGTTCACTTCCTCAAGGTAAGCTTCATGACCCGACTTCTGTTATTCTGCAACTAAGTTTCTTACAGTAGTATTTGAATGGTGATCTGTGTTCGTCAGACGTTGAGGCTTGCAGATTACGTCGTGAAAGAGCCAATGGTACTGGGACATGAATGTGCTGGTATTATAGAAGACGTTGGGATTCAGGTTAAGAACCTTTTCCCCGGAGATAGAGTAGCTCTGGAACCAGGGATCAGTTGCAGCCACTGTTATCTCTGCAAGACCGGTCGTTACAATTTGTGCCCGGAGATGAGATTCTTCGCTACTCCACCTGTTCATGGTTCACTTGCCAATCAGGTCAACGTCCAGGAAACTTGAAAATCATACGAAACTTAATGTTGGTATTACTGGCAGAATCGAATCAGATGAGAATAGATTTCTTGTTGGCTGACAGGTAGTGCATCCTGCAGAGCTCTGCTTTAAACTTCCAGACAATCTGAGCTTGGAGGAAGGAGCTATGTGTGAACCTTTAAGTGTCGGTGTTCATGCTTGTCGCAGAGCTAACGTTGGTATAGATACCAACGTGTTAGTGTTGGGATCTGGACCTATCGGTCTTGTTACACTACTAGCAGCTCGTGCTTTTGGAGTACCTAGAATTGTAGTTGTGGATGTAGACGACTACCGTTTATCTGTTTCCAAGAATTTTGGAGCTAATGAGATTGTCAAAGTATCAACCAATATTCAGGTTTGTTCAATCAAATCTATTACGCCTGAAACCAGCTAAACTCTTTAATTGTTTGCTTCAAGATAGCAATTTTTGCAGGATATAGATGAAGAAGTGAATCTTATACATAAAGCTATGGGAGGCCGAGTAGATGTGACTATTGATTGTGCAGGCTTGAACAAAACCATGTCCACCGCCCTCAGAGCCACCGCAGCAGGCGGTAGAGTTTGCCTTGTAGGGATGGGCCACAATGAGATGACTTTACCGCTTACTCCAGCTGCTACTAGGTACCTACTTTGATTACTAGCCTGAAATATGAGATCAAAGAAGAATCCTGAAATTTGCTTCCTTTGGTTGTTTGATAGGGAGGTCGAAGTGGTGGGTATATTCAGGTACAGAAATACATGGCCTCTGTGCCTGGAGCTTTTGAGCAGTGGTAAGATTGATGTGAAGCCTCTCATAACACATAGGTTTGGTTTCAATCAAAATGAGGTTGAAGAGGCCTTCGAAACCAGTGCTCGTGGAGGTAATGCCATTAAAGTTATGTTCAACCTGTAAAATGGCAAAGCTGCTGCCAAAGGGATGGAGAACATGATTTTGCAAATGCCACCAAAAGATGTAAGAATTAAAGCACCAGGAATAATGTTGTTTCTGTAATGTGAATATCCAGAAACAGGTTCGGAAATACCATATATGTATAGGTGATGCAGCAACGAAAGCAATAATAAATACAGAATCGAACCATCCAATGTAAATATTCTGCAGGATAATTTCAATTCAGTTCTTTTTCTCTCTGCTAAAATTTCATCACAGTTTACTTAGCATGTTCTTGAATGGTATGTATGAACCTGAACTGGTATGGTTCTCTAGCATTCACACCTTCACATTCTATCGCGGAGCAGAATACCAATTTTCCAGAAAGCACCTGGTGAAGAAGAAGCTTATCACAAAGCAAACAACTTTGAAAGATGTTATCATCTTCGTATTTGATCAACCGAATGGATGTTCTTATTACTGGAGTAAAGGCACATAATGAACAAACTTCTACCGTAATGACGAGTCCTTTGAACCATTACAACTTTGATTAGGGCCACGGAACCCTTCTTTTTATGACTCTGGCACATGCTAACACTAGAAAATCAAAACTGGAATTTTGTACTTGTAACTTATCCAGCGAACTTCCATCAGTAATGGACTAAAATAAATGGAATATGATCTAATAACTGAACATTGAAGTACATTATAATACATTAAGCCTTAGTCATGTGGAAGTAGCTGTTGATTCAGATATGCAATTCCATACTCTTACTTGACCATTTCCATCCCCAGTGAAAAAAAGACCACTGGGACCCGCATGAATGGCCCGAATCTCCTGCTTCGCAAAAATTTTACCTCTTTCCGAAAAACTGGTCAAGAAAATACAAATATTGAAGAATGATATGCATTGAACCAAATTACAGGGTTAAAGGAAAAAGGAGATGATTGAAACTCCAAATCTATAAAGAAAACAAGGAAACAGAAGAAAACAGTAAGCAAATCTGAATATACTCACGAAGGCAAATCATAGAGGCGGACTGAATTATCATTACAAGAACACAGCAACAAAGGTTTCCCTTCTAAATCATGCATCCCACAAAGTGTAAGCAGTTCCTGCAGCAGGCAAGCAATGGTATCATTAGCATGCACCGCAAGTGATTCTGTAAAATCAATTGCATGAAGAATCTGAAGAAAATGACAAGCTTATTTACACAACCAAAAGAGGCAACTTTCCTGATTAAACTTCCTACATCCTATTTGTCGTCATAATTAAGCATCCGCTAAAGAAATTTGAATTACATTTGAAACCTTTTTCATGGATCAATATCCTACCATTATTTTTCTGGATCAAAATGAAACATCAGTTTCATCAGAAACAGTGAGACTGAAAAACCTTGCTAGAAAAACACACCAGAAAGCTATAGAACATCATGCCCAGTTCAACTGGTGGATGAATGCTCACAGTTATGAAGTCATGAAATAATGCATCGCATGTGAAAAGGTGCTCAGCATCTGAAAGCAGAAACAGGATACATCATCGACACACTACAATTCAATTGATTTTGCATCATAACTTACATGTTCCTCATTATGGGTGTAAGTTACCTCCAAGGTTCCACTTTCAGTGGCAGCCCACACATGAAAAAATAAACCCCAAAAAAGGCAACTAAATCAAACAGGAACCTTCAGAAACTGCTTCTTAGATTAAAAAACATGTTCCACAAACCTTTATTGTTTGATCCAACGAACATGATAAAAGAAACTGTTCCCAGCATAGAACAGACATTACGACTGAAGTGTGTTCAGAGAGGGTCTGTACACATTGCAAAGTATCAAGACTCCAAACCTGAAAGGAGATACAAGAATATAATTATATTATACAAAGCATATGGGAAATCCCAAAATTAGCACAAAAATGTCAATAAACAATTTACTCTTATAGAATGGTCCATTGAACCAGAGAAAAGCCTGTTGGCACCAACGACCAGGGAAACAACTGCCATAGTGTGACCCTTAAGTGATAAAGCTTGCTCAAAATTGTTAGCGCTTGCATTAAACTTCCACACCAATATTGCCCCATCCTGTACAGGAAGACAAATGTTTACACATTCACTGAACAAAAACAAATAGTAGAGAAGAGGAAGAGTAGCAATTGAATGAAGTATGGGAAACAGATTTATCAACTTCTTTGTATTAAAAATAAAACATTCCTGCAATTCAAAAAACAAAATCAAATTCTAAGTTTCCAAAGACTAGGAAATTAGCGTACCAAAAGTAAAAAATTTCTAAAGACCGTAATCATGCAGTCACAATTTTTAGTAAATGGAAAACAAATATGATTTTTAGCTTGGCCAGATAGTTCAGTAGGTTACCTGCGTACCGGCAAACAGCAAGTCGTTACCCGCAACCATAGCATAAACTTGTCCAACTGGTCCATTAAGACTCAGCTCGGTCTTAGTTTGTGTATTCAATGCCTGCAAAATAGTTATCTTTTGAAGAGCCGCCACTGAGGTAATAACATTCTACAAAATGCTACAGGATTACACATCCACAACCAAATTCCTGAAGAGCCAAGAACAATAAAAGCAACATAAAACTCGTGCCTAACCTTGACAAAATTCGGTATACCCACAAAAACCCATGGACCTTCAGCGATCAAGCAACCAACCTCACCTCCAAGATTAAATATACCCGCACACTGCAAAGGAACAAAAAATAAATTAGGAATGACCGTTATTTCATCACAAATCAAATTTGAAAACTGGTAAGATGAATAAAAGTTCAGTACTGCAACCTGACCAGACTGGCAATCCCAAACTCTGACAGTCTCATCTTGACTTCCAGTGTAAAGCATGTTCGACCCAGACGGCATAGCAATCCCACTAACAAGCTGCAGAGCATCAATATCAACCCAACCCAAGTTAAAGAAACAACATTGAATCCGCAAAACATTAAAAAAAGCATAAAACTTTCGCTATTTTACCTTTTGATGACCTTCAAGCTGAGTTAACAAAGAGAAACCATCACCCAAGCTCCAAGAATGAAGAAACCTACACGTATCCCCATAACTACAATTCCCTTGAACCCAATAATTACACAATTTCTCCGTCTTTCTCAACATCCTATTATTCACAGGACGTCCCCATCTGGAGCCATTATTAAAATTTGGACTTCTCCTCACCGAGGGGGGCCCCGAGAACCCGGCATCATTAGCAAGCCCACGCTTCGATGGCCTGCCGCCGTTGACTGTAGTCTGCGGTGGTGTAGACAATTCACGGTGGAGAAACTGACAGGGAATTCGATTACACTTTCCCGCTCTCCAAAAAGAGCAAACTTTTTGTTGCTTCGACTCGTTACCTGATTGGTTGCCCGGTCTATGAAACACACGACTATGGCCTCCGCGTGCGTCAAAATCCATCGAATCAATGGATCAAGAGAAAACAAACACTACCCAATCTGAAACTAAGTGAAGTTCGCTTCTTTAAGGTAAAGAAATCAACGATCGCGTAGTCAAGCTAATCATGAAAACAAAAGAAACCCTTTATTACAATCGTGTATCTACAGTGTTCCTATCAAACTACGGATCAAATTCGTGTACTTGTGGATAAATAAGGAATTTGGGAATTTGAAACCCCTAATTCACAGCAGAACGTGAGTTTCCGGTCCTTCTCTGTGCTGAAGTAGAAGTAAGAGGGCGGTAACACTGTAGAGGGAATACACCCGTCGGCTGTACGCTAATGAATAAATTTACGATAATGCCCTTAATCAATTTCTAATTATTCCTCATCTATTTATTAATTTAAAGGTTATTTATTATTTTAAAAATTTTAAGATAATGATTAAATATTTTTCATTTTAAACTTAATTAGTTAATTTGGAGGCATATTAATTCAGTCCCAATTGCCAAGTCTACGCCCAATACACTTGTCCACTCAAACCACAATGCATACATAATGTGAAGTCATTGAAGAATGAAAAGTAATGAACATGAAAACATTGAATGGAAGAGCATTACACTGCAGAAAGTAACTAACTTGCAAGCTTAAAAGCATCAATGAAGAGGCCATAAGTGAATCCCATCTTGAAGTTGTTGAGAAGAGCGACTGGGAATGTTACCTTTGGTCTGCTGTAATAGAACTTCGTGACATACTCAGTCAACAGAACACACACAACTGCTGCAATAACATCGTTAACTCCTAAAGCTCCAAAAGACAAGGAGATTGTCTGTGCCACATAAAACCCACCCAACAAGGAGATCCCACCAAAAAGTGCCCTCCTTGAAGGACTTCGAAAGTACCTTCTCGATCGCTCTGGTACAGTTCTGATGATATCAACTAGTCTTCTACGTCCTTCATTGTCCTGAGCAGCTCGAATACTCAAATGCCCACTTGAGGGTTTGAACAAGAATCCGCCATGTTTTCCAACTCTTCTATAGGATGTTAAGCTTAATCCGGAGAAGGGTACAGTTGGAATCGAACTCAGAGACTGTGCCATTAAAGATTGGAACTTTGCTCAACCAAAACACCTACCCACGAGACAAAAAGAGTATGAACACCACAAGCCCATGGTACTCACATAAAGACAAACACCTTACCTTCATAATCAGAGTTCTCGCAGAGATAGCTAAATTGGGGGATTTCAAGGAAAGTGTGATTTAGGACTGAAGAAGTCCAAGAACGGTGACTTTGCCTACCTACGGATACAAAACCAGAAGCTTTACAACGTCCATCCACCATTCAGTATCGGCAATGACGACGCTTGTAAACCACAGAGAAGGAGCGTCTAGTAACCCATCTAAAGGAAAGGCTTGGGCTTTCACAACCAGAAATAGAGACGCATGAATTGCAGAAGAAGGCTTACTTTGAATTGGACCAGGCCTAACGTTTGATGTATGCTCAAAACTGTTGTCACTTTTTTGTTAAGGTTTTGTTTTTATTGAGACTTTTTATTTTTATTTTATTTTATATTTTATAAAAAACTATTTGAATTTTTATTTTGATCTTTTGTTTTTAGTTTCTTTCATTTTGTATAAACTCTTTTAAATTTTATAACCTATGAGATCTATAAAAGTTAGTTTTTGTTTTTATTTTTATTTTTTAAATAATACCATATAATATTTAATTATTTAATATTGATTAATAATAATTAACATAATATCTAATTATTTTAAATTTAAAAATATGTTTAACATTTAAGTATTTAAAAATATATTAATTTCAAATAAAATTGGTTTACATAATTAAGATATACATTAACAAATAGATATTAGTTTATAAATAGAATTTTATTTATTTAATTGTTTATTTTAATAAATTATAAATATTCCACGAAAGATTATAATAATATTGTTTACTTAATTAATTTATGAAATTATCTTTATCTCTGAATTTTATTTAATGTTTCATTCATCATCATCATCATCATCATCATTACTCAGTCCGAAATCTCGCAATGAAGTTGGGTCTGAAGAAATTCAATAGTACGCAGTCTTACTCTTACATAATAAAGATGTTGTTTCTGGTAGACCAACATGTAAATGAGACAATATACGAATGTCAATAATAAAAATATAACTAGATCAAAGTTACCAATTAAATATATTTTTATTTAAAATCAGACAATAAAAACTCAAAAATCAAAACATAAATATAAAGGCGAAATCAAACTGTAAGAATTTTATTTTATTTTATTAATAATTTTATTTTCATTTCTTGATTTGATTTTCATTTTGAAAATAAAATTAAAAAGAAAAAAAAAGAGAGAGAAAGAGAGTCAACCTTCATTTGCATCAATATCTCCTCATACTTGTAAATGGTTTCTTTCTTTCTTCTTCGTCTCTTTAGGGACTTGAACTTAAAATCTTACAAATTGAATAAGAGAAATGTCAAGTTACAAGCTTGTTGGCCCCCTTCGAATAATTTGTTATTGTCCCCCTCAAAACTTGCCTCATTTGAGGTGTTCATGTGATATGTAACCTCATCTATTTTGTCGTATCACCCATGTAATGTAATGAGATCCTTTCGGCTCAATGGATAGGGACAGAATCCCCAAACAAAACAGGGCAAGTGTTGATTGATAAGCCTATTTATAGCCCTCGTATCTGTCCATTTATTGGTCTTTCTCTGTTTAGATTAGATGCCTTTCATTGGCTGTAGTGTTGTTCTATCTTTATCTGCAACCTACCCACTTGTACGTAACTAAAATGCCTGGCTCATGCTATATGCTTATCCTATACACACAACAAGCACTTTGCTTTTGCCACCGAACTCTTTTGTGGGACTAAAATCTGAAGAACACAAGTTTAGATTGATACTATTCTTTGTTTCTTACCGTCAAAACATAGTTCCTACCCAAAAAATCTTAAACTTAGATAACATATCTACTCCCGTCTTTACTCCTGTAGCTACTAAACAGACACAACACCGGATAAGGAAATCTTAACTCTAAAATTATTAAAAATTAGTATGGTAGCTTAGGACACGGACAAATAGGGAAATACAGATACAAACACAACATTAAACGTCAAAGTCACTGCTACGCCTACGATGTGTAATCTCACATACATGGAAGGTAAAAATCGTCGTTTGAGGTAAACAGAACTTTAAATTCAAGGGGAAAAAAACAAAAGAGAAAAACAGGGGACATCGACGGGGCGGGGGGGTTGGAGTTTGCTTCAAATATTTGAAAAGAGGAGACCAAAGAGAGCCCACAAAGGACCTGGAGGGGCTCAAAATTTCTGCTCCAACGGCCTCTCCTTGTGGTCCTCTCTGTCTCTCTTTCTCGACTAACCAGGTCATTGTCTCTCTCTTCCTCTCTGTTTCTGCGTATCTGTACTTGCTTGTTTAGTTTGGTTGCGGGATTTGGAGATGTGGGTTCAATCGCTGGTGCTGATATTCATGGTTTTTGGGAGATTTTGGGATCTGGGTTGTTCGAGTCGTGGGATGAGTTTGGTGGGTTAGGGTTAAAGTTGATATCTTTGTGTATGGGGATGTAGTACATGATGCTGATGGAACATGTTTGTGAGTTTCTTTTCTGCTAGAAATGGAACCTCCTGTGAGAGTCGAAAGTTGGAGAAAATCAAAACTTTTGGTGAAAAAAGTGGGATATTTGGGTTTGGTTTGATACCCTTTTGTCATTTGAACTTGTTGATCAAAGACTTAGCTTTGTGGCGATTTAATGTTTCTTCAGATCCAGGTGATCCAGCCAATGTTTGATGAAATTCCTGGTTTTGGTTCGAAGATTTTAAGGCTATAGTGGAGGCGACTTATTGCCTAGATACATAGTACCGTATTCGTCACCATAAGCGAGCGTCGCTTTCCTTCTGCGTCTTTGGAATGCGGCCAGAAGAAGCTTCCTCGAGGGTTTGACATCCAGTGTTGTTTTGGTCAACGGTTATTTCAACTAAATTCTAGATTTTTGACCTACTCTTCTTCTCCGTTAAGTTACTTTTCTCTTCCCATTTTTCTCAAAAGTCCTTCACACGCAGAACCCTAAAACTAGAATATCATCTGTGTGAACTCTGATTTGAGACCTTTGGCTGATTTGGGGAGTTAGATTTTGGTATGGCTGTTGCCAAGAGTAACAGCCATAATGAATTGCTTAAGCAGCCATCCAATTCTTACATAATTTCAAGCTTAAGTGGATCCATTCTGGACACCAACCAAACCTCAAGCTTGAACGATAGGTATGTTCTTGGAGAGCAGCTGGGTTGGGGACAGTTTGGTGTTATTAGAGGATGCATGGATAAGTTAACAGGGGAGGTATTGGCCTGCAAATCTATTTCAAAGGATAGATTGGTAACCTCTGATGATGCTAGAAGTGTTAAACTTGAGATTGAAATAATGACTAGGTTATCTGGGCACCCGAATGTTGTAGATCTGAAGGCGGTTTACGAGGATGAAGATTATGTTCATTTGGTAATGGAACTTTGCGCAGGAGGTGAGCTTTTTCATCAACTGGAAAGGCATGGTCGGTATCATGAGGCTGATGCTAGGGTTCTATTCAGGCATCTGATGCAAGTGATTCTGTATTGTCATGAACTTGGGGTTGTTCATAGGGATTTGAAGCCAGAGAATATCCTCTTGGCTACAAAATCCTCCTTTTCTCCAATTAAATTGGCAGATTTTGGCCTTGCGACGTACATCACACCTGGTATATTATTTCATACTATTTGTAGCTCTGTGTATTGTGCTTCTGGAGATCAAGCTTTGAGTTTTAACTGTTTCTATAATTGCTTCTGTTCAAACAGGGCAGAGTTTGCATGGGACAGTTGGGAGCCCTTTCTACATAGCTCCTGAGGTATTGGTAGGAGGCTATAACCAGGCTGCTGATGTTTGGAGTGCTGGCGTTATTCTTTACATACTCCTCAGTGGGACGCCACCATTTTGGGGTAAGACTAAATCACGTATTTTTGATGCGGTGAGGGCAGCTGATCTCCGGTTCCCATCTAATCCGTGGGATCACATAACGGAATCTGCTAAGGAGTTAATCAGGGGGATGCTTTGTACCGATCCCTTGAAAAGGCTTACTGCTCAGCAGGTTTTAGGTAGGCCTTTTCTTTTCTTTAGTTCCACTGCTAGACATCAGACCCGATTATGTTGGATTGCTTACTTTGGTTTCATGTTGATTCAACCTGGTCCACAGATCATTCCTGGACGGCGAACAATGGTTCATGCGCCGGAGAACTTAGTCAACATGACAGAGAAAATTCTGAAGAATGGAATGTGGGTGGCAGCTCATTCTCTTCATTGGTGGCTAGAAATCAGGACATCAGCTTTGGGAATGGAGCATCATCAGTAATTTGTGATGATCAATCACCTACTTTTACACGTAGAGCATCCTTATCTCCGTTCTCAGTGGAACCATCAACTCCTTGCTTTATATCTGGTGGCTTTTCTTTCCGTAGCAGTGATGATTCCAAGGCCTTGGAATCATCTCGGCCTGTATCTTCAATGCCTAGCTTTGCATTCTTCAGTCCCTGTTCTGACGTTGACCAAGGCACGTTAAACTTCTCAAGCAACAATGCCAGCATATTAGATGCCATTCACAGAGGTACTACACTTAACTTCTGATGCTGTATTATAGTCCACAGAGATTGTACATCAATTGATTTGGACTTTTAACAACCTGTATGCAGAGACAAGCTGGGAGAATCTTATATTGTCTGAGTCTTCTCTATGCTGCGGCTGTGAAGCCAGAGAAGTGGAACAGAAGCCAGCCGATATTAAGAGAGCTGGAGGAACACTAGGTTCCAGGATGTTGGCCATACACAGCAGGAGGAACCACACAATCGGCTTTGGAGAGAGTGAACAACTAGATTTCTTGGTGACGGAATCAGTTATCCGTTGGGCATCTTGCACAAATCTCCCAACTGCAAGTTCTCTAAGGTCTTCCCTTGTCTGCTGATAAAAGAGAAACAACTGACCGGCTGACTCTAAGAGGGGATTGATTATGAAGTATGACAGTAGCTTGAAGTGCACGAAATAGTGTTCCCTCATGGTATTACGATTGTTAATTTATTCATGGTGTCATGCTGCTTAAATCTGTTGTTTAGAGTTCATGTTTAGGCTAGTTCAAAATGGTTGGTGTGATGTTTGTTTTGGTTCTGCTGGCTACTAGGTTAGTGAGTTCTGGTGTAACCCATCGATCTGAGCTTTAGTCTTGTCAATCTTGTGTATAAAAGTGGATCTGAGCTTTAGTCTTGTCACTCTTGTGTATAAAAGCTGGAATTTATTATGAAGTTTTCCAAGTTTCAGATAACTAACTGCTGTACAAAAACAAGTTCACCCTTTTGCATTCCATGGATCTGAAGTTCATCTGCAGATAAGCTAGGATGATGCTTTAAGTCCTATAGTTTTAGCAATGGAGAACTAGTGATGCATCAGATTCTAAGATGTTAACATCTCCATTGAAGGAAAAGCTTAGCCAGTGGTGGGATCTTTCATTTCAGAGACATTCAGCAGTTGTTTGATGCCATCAAACAGAATCTTTTAAGAGTTCTTGGTTGGCAAGTGGAAGCCAACTGGGAAGTGGGGTAGGGCAAAGTTGGTGGCTTGTGGTTGTGGTTGTGGATGCTCCATGTTGCTAGGTCACGAAGGTCCACTTAGTGGTTGTGCACTGGCATTGACTTTGGTTTGGCAATAATCCACAACTTCATATGATTTAGTAATTTAAAAACTATATTTATATTTAAATTTAGTTGTCACTACATTCTATTTCATTATATATATATATATATATATATATATATATATATAAAAAGATCTAAAAAAGCAAAACTATAAATGAAGTATTAAGGTTCAATAACAACAATATTAAATGATCATCGATTCTTCCAAATTCTTTTTTATTATATTCTAAAAATAGAAATTAAAAATAATTTTCCTTTAATCCTTAAATAATATAAACAAATTTAATCTAGTTCAAGACAAAATAAAGTTTCCATTATTTAAATTGTAGTTTATTGATTTTATAAGAATAAAAAAAGAAAAAATATTTTAAATAAAAAATTCTCAAATTTTATTATGAAAATAACTTATTAAAATAGTTGTAAGAATTCATAATCATTAAATGTGTTTTTTTATTGAGATTAAACAGCTTATAAAATAAGTATAATTAATAATCTTTTGATAGTTGTTTATATTTTTAATTAATATTTCTTTGTATTCACAAGCAATTCATGAATCTTTTCTCACATGATAAACCTTTGAATATGTGTTTCCATAGTTTGTTAATGGATGTATATGAATTATAACGTATTTATCATTTTTATTTTAATTAGTAGAGTTAAATTTAGCAGGCTATTTTTTACATTTAACTCATTAAATTTATTAATTATTTAAGGATTAAAGAATAAAAGATTATTATCTTATTTTACATTAATAAAATAAATAAAAATTAAAAACTAAAAATGAACAACTTGTTTATTTAAAACCAGGCTTTGAAACCTTAAAATTCGAAATTGAGTTTGATTAACTATATTTTAATTTATTAATTTTGCGTTAGACTAATTAATTTTTGTAATTAATTAGATTTAAAAAAATACTAATCTTAAATTTAAAATCAAACATCTAAATTTAGTTAAGTATAATTTAAATTGTTAACTTTAAACTAAGCTAGTCGATTTTTCGTGATTATTTGAGTATAACAATTATGATTAATTATAATTTGACTCATTTTTTTATATCAAGTCAACTTAATTTCTTATAATTAATTTCATTAAAAATAATATTTTATATTTTTAACTAATATTTTCATTAAAATTTCTTATAATTAATTACATTTTTGCCATCTCTTAACTAATATTTTATGTTTTATTTAGTACCTTTTTGTGCTACTTAAACTTAAAGTCTAGATCCCAAACTCTACTGTCGAGACGCAAGTCAAATGCGTCGTTCCGTGACCCTGGTTTCATGGAAAGCACCATACCTGTGTTCCTTCAAGATCCAGAGTGAGTGTATCACCTCATGTCCAATCATGGCGTCAATATATATTATCTCTTCCTGTTCTTCAGGGTTCTCACGGTCACGGGCCTACCAGGAATCAAACCTGTCACCAAATGGCAATGGGTTGTGTTATCAGGATCCCAAACCCTGGAATTCCATGCAATATATGTATAAACAAACCAGCTTTTAGTATCAAGCCCATTACTTTCGCAGCTGTTCGATTTCCAGGCACAGTATCTCTTCGACCTCTAATGAGAAGACGTCTTCCTCTTCCAATGGTAAAGCCTCCTCGCATTCCAAGGGTAAAGCCTCCTCGCCTTCCACAAAGAAAACCTGGGAAAGGACTTGTTCCCCTTCCGAAAAGAAAACCTGGAAAGAAACTTCCTGGTCTTCTGAAACGAAAACCTGGAAAGAAACCTATTGTTAGAAGGCCTGGAAAGAAACCTCTTGGCCTTCCAAAAAGAAATCCTGGAAAGAAACCTCCAGGCCTTCCGAAAAGAAAACCTGGAAAAAATCTTCGTCGCCTTCCAAATAGGAAACCTGGAAAGAAACCTCCTGGCCTTCTGAAAAGAAAACCGGGAAAAAACCTTCTTGGCCTTCCAAAAAGAAAATCTGGGAAGAAACCTGCTAGCCTGCCAAAAACAAAACCTGGCAAAAAACCTCCTGGCTCTACAGCCAAAAAACCTTCTACTCCAAGCAAAAAACCCCCTGCTCCTACTAAAAAACCAACCAAAAAAGCTGCTCCTTCAAGTAAAAAACCAACCGAAAAACCTCCTTCGCCAGGTAAAAAACCAGCCAAAAAACCTGCTCCAAGTAAAAAAGCGACCAAAAAACCTCCTCCAAGTGAAAAAGCAGAAGAAGCACCAGCTGAAGAAGCTCCAACTCCTCCAGCCGAAGAACCTCCAGCAGAAGAAGCTCCAGCCCCTCCAGCTGAAGAAGATCCAACCCCTCCAACCGAAGAACCTCCAGCAGAAGAAGCTCCGGCCCCAATTGAAGAAGAAGCGAAACCAGAAGATGAAGAAGAAGTAGCGGCAGAAGAAGAAGAAGAAGCAGAAACAGAAGAAGCACAAGCAGCAACGGAAAAAGCAGAAGAAGATGTAGAAGAAGAAGCAGAAGAAGATGTAAAAGAAGAAGCACAAGAAGCAGAAAAAGTAGAAGAAGCAGAAACAGAAGAAGCAGAAGAAGATGTAAAAGAAGAAGCAGAAGAAGAAGTGGAAGAAGCAGAAGAACAGGTAGAATGAGAAGGACAAGCGAATTAAGAGAAAATAGGATCTCTATATGTAATAAAAATTACGTAACAAGAATCAAAATATACAACATGAGGTTATATACACTTCACACTTGAAAGTATTACTATTAGCATCAGAATCCTATAAAATAGGCTTAGGACTTGAACCATTATCATGCCTGTCGGTGCTGTCTATACTATCCTTATATAGTTATAGATAACTATATTATACAATTGACGCCTTAACAACAAAGATTTCCAAGCC
The DNA here is from genome assembly GCA_027575705.1 of Erythroxylum echinodendron. Classification (NCBI taxonomy): domain Eukaryota; kingdom Viridiplantae; phylum Streptophyta; class Magnoliopsida; order Malpighiales; family Erythroxylaceae; genus Erythroxylum; species Erythroxylum echinodendron. Next base: position 36,955,334 of record JANZXR010000006.1, read on the forward strand.
AGTACAGCAATTGAACAAAACTACATAGAATAAGGAAGAAGTAAACGAATACAGTAAATGATGATTCCGATAGTAGCTAAGAGGGAACCTGCAAGAGAGTGCTCTGTGTTCCTGTTCTGAGTAAATCACATATCTAAGAACAAAGGTCATGAAAAAAAATGAGACAGTCCAAAAAGTCGCATAACATATTAAAAAGACGATGGGTTATCTTAAGTATCAGGCGAAAGCCAGGACAGTCAAATAATGAATATGACGTTGTTCTTTTCCTATGATTTCTTCCCTTGCTAATTCGATCCCTACTCATCAGTTATGTTAATTGTTTGTATCAAGGGATGTAAGCCTAACTTCTAAGAATGGAGTTTCCTAACTAAGCTTAACTTCCTTTGAAAGTTGACCTGTTTACTTGTACATATTGGCTGATGAACTGGTAAATTTGGGTACTTTGTTTTCTTCGAAACTCTTTCTTACCATTGTTGGATTTTTTGGAACATAAACGATAGAAAGAAGAGTAAGCAGAGATGATAAGAACTATAAGATAAAAGAAAACGACGATAATTCACACACACAATTAAATTATCAGAAAAAGGCCTTATATAAGGCTTTACGCATAACGGCCAACATAGGTCACAAAAGCATTAATAAAAACTACCCACTATTATTATCATGACACAACAACTTAGCAATAATTTACTGACTTCTTAAAGACTCGGACATCTAAATAACCTTGTTAAACATGTGACATAAATCAAACTAATTCTTAACACCTTCCCTTAAACTAAAATCGGCAGAATTCAGTTTATGAAACAAATTGGCAACTTTGACTAAGTCAACTCTTGAAAAACTTCTTTTACAGGGCAATTCAAATTTTCTGGAGCACTTCTTCCTATTTTCAGAATATTCTGTGAAGACTTCTATTCACCAATTGATATACTTTTCATCATCGTGTTGATGCCCTTCTCACCGACCTACAATTATTGGAGCACTTCTCTCCAAAAATATCTTGGTACATTTCTCATCAACTCTCAAAAAAGAGTTTCTTCACCAAATCACTCTAACATATTTGCTTGCTCCTTTTTCAGTCTACAATTTTTCTGTAGGTGTCTAAATTTTTTACAATTGAAACATTGAGGTTTTCCCTTATGCTAACAATCTTTCTCTTCATGCCCCAGTTTCTTGCAATGTTCATATTGAGGAATTTTACCTTTTCCTTTTGACGATTTGGTTAGAAGAGCTCTTTCATCGATTTGGTCAGTTTCAACTTTCCGCATGGCCCTTCTTTGCTCCTTTGCCTGCAAAGTATTAATCAATTTGGATCTTGAATCTTCAAGAGATGAAATTTTCACCTCATATTTTTCGGGTAAACTTATAAAAATATTTTCTACAATTTTGCTCTCAAATAGATCCTCCCCCAATAGCCGTATTTTGTTCACCAAAGTCACCAATCGATCAGAATATTCTTGTATGCTCTCATGTTCTTTCATGCTCAAAGCTACAAAATCTCTTTTGAGATTTAAAACTTGCATCTTCTTCATTCTTTCATTGCCTTGATATAATTCTTTCAGCATATCCCAAGCGTTTTTAGCTGTTTCACAAGTCATAATTCTTGTGAAAACTGATTCTGAAACTGCAGAGAAAATTATAGATAACGCTCTTGGAGCTTTTGCTGCTTCTTCTTCATGAGCTCGTATTTGATTTAGTGTTGGATTATTTCCCAAAGCAGGTAATTTCCTTTCTTCTTCCACCCATTGCCATAAGCCGAGACCTCTTAAATGAGCTTTCATCTTGACAACCCATACTTGATAGTTTTTACCATGGAAATTTGGGGGTAGGAGAGTAGCTGAATTGCTAGAAGCCATTGGAAGAGTTTTTTTTATTTTACTCAATCTCACGGTCCTTCAAGAATCTATGGCTCTGATACCATGTTGGATTTTTTGAACATAAACGATAGAAAGAAGAGTGAGCTGAGATGATGAGAACAATGAGATAAAAGGAAACGACGTTAACTCATACACACAATTAAATTATCAGAACAAGGCCTTATATAAGGCTTTACGCATAGTGGCCAACATGGGTCACAAAAGCATTAATAGAAACTACCCACTATTACTATCGTGACACAATAACTTAGCAACAATTTACTGACTTCCTAAAGACTCAGACAACTAAATAACCTTGCTAAACATGTGACATTAATCAAACTAATTCTTAACAATCATGATATCAGAACAGGTCTTGATACCTTCGACCTATGACGGATGACAAGAAAAAGACCACCAGCACAACCGGTCTTTTCAATTTACCAGGGACTTATTCCTCTTATCCCAAGAGCTATTTCACAAGTCATAATTCTTGTGAAAACTGATTCTGAAACTGCAGAAAAAATTACAGATAACGCTATTGGAGCTTTTGCTGCTTCTTCTTCATGAGCTCGTATTTGATTTAGTGTTGGATTATTTCCCAAAGCAGGTAATTTCCTTTCTTCTTCCACCCATTGCCATAAGCCGAAACCTCTTAAATGAGCTTTCATCTTGACAACCTATACTTGATAGTTTTCACCATGGAAATTTGGGGGTAAGAGAGTAGCTGAATTGCTAGAAGCTATTGGAAGAGTTTTTTTTATTTTACTCAATCTCAGAGTCCCTCAAGAATCTATGGCTCTGATACCATGTTGGATTTTTGAACATAAACGATAGAAAGAAGAGTGAGTAGAGATGATGAGAACAATGAGATAAAAGGAAACGACGTTAACTCACACACATAATTAAATTATCAGAACAAGGGCTTATATAAGGCTTTACGCATAGTGGCCAACATGGGTCACAAAAGCATTAATAGAAACTACCCACTATTACTATCGTGACACAATAACTTAGCAACAATTTACTGACTTCCTAAAGACTCAGACAACTAAATAACCTTGCTAAACATGTGACATTAATCAAACTAATTCTTAACAATCATGATATCAGAACAGGTCTTGATACCTTCGACCTATGACGGATGACAAGAAAAAGACCACCGGCACAACCGGTCTTTTCAATTTACCAAGGACTTATTCCTCTTTCTCATGTTATCTTAATCCATCTGAGCATCCAGGTGCTACCTTGGTCAATTGTCTCCTTAATGGAGAAAGCTATACAACGTGAAGACAGTCCATAAAGGTGGTGCTTTGAGCTAAAAGCAAGCTTGGTTTCATAAATGGAACCATTGCCAAACCGATCAATGATCCAGCCCTTTTGTAAGCTTGGCACAAATGCAACTCCATGATTATATTCTGGATTTTTAATTCACTTGCTATTGATCTCCTCTTCAGCATTGCATATGCATATTCCGCTAAAGAGATTTGGGATGATCTCTAGGAGAGATTTGTAATTGGTAATGCTCCTCAGATTCATAAGTTAAGGCATGAATTGGCCTTGAAGTGACAACGAGATCTTTCTGTAACTACCTATTACATTAAGTTGAAAGCTTTGTGGGACGAACTTGCTAACTATTTGTGTATCCCAGAATGTACATGTGGTACGGCGAAGGAACTATTGGAAGAACATGAAGTTGAGAAGACTAACTATTCACTTTAGTGTCACCAGGTCACAGATATTGAATATGGAACCCCTTCCAAGCATTAACAAAGCCTATGCTTTGAGTAAAGAAGAAAAGCAACTGAATGTTGTTATTGCTAGGGCCCCTCAGGATGAGGCCTTTGCAGCAAAATTTTACTTATGCAGAACAACAGGTCAAGGACCTAAACGAGCCAACATGCTTTACACATAATGTGGCAAAATTAGACATCCCTATGATGATTGTCTCAAACGTAAAGGTTATCCTGATTGGTGGAAAGGGAACGAGAAGACGGCTAAAAATAAATGAGTGACACCAAATCAAGCTCATTCGGTCAATCAGGTGTCAATAAGCAATTGAGGAGATCGAGAAAAGGGTCTATACGTGAGCATGAGCACTATGAATACTTGATGTCTCCACGTGATAAAACTGAAAGCATGACAAATTTGGTTGGTAAGGTAACTATTGATTCTTTAAATTGGATTATTGACAGTGGAGCATTAGAACATATGATTTGTAAAATTGTCTCTCAAACATTAAGGTTCTAAAAGATGCTTCACCTATGCGACTCCCAAACAGAAGTTGTTTGGAGATTGACTCTCGAGGAGAACTTGTTTTACCTTTGAACATAAAATAGAAGGGTGTTTTATATGTTCGTTGAGGATGTTGATTGGCAAGGGTGAATGCTAAGATAGACTTTACTATTTTCATAATACTAGCGAACATGTTGCTGTTAGTTTGAGATTAGATTGTTTTAGTACTATTTGGCCTAGACTTCTTGGACATGCTTTTTTTGGAAATTGTCTTCTATTTCACAACTTTCCGATATCCGTATTGATAAAATAAATAAACATTGTGAGCCTTACTTTAAAGCTAAGCATATAGGAAAACTGTTTCCAATAAGCTCTAACATTTCAAGTAATCTGTTTCATCTTGTTCACTTGCATATTTGGGGACCATATAAGACTACATCTAGTTCTGGATGTCATTACTTTTTGACGATAGTTGATGATCACAGCAGGAGCACTTGGGTCTATTTGCTAAGATCTAAATCTGATGTTGTCTCACAATTTGTTGTATTTCATATGATGATCAAAAATCAACTTCAAAAAATATTTTATATGCACAAGTTGATAATGCACCAGAACTTATTGCGAGATCAATGTTGGAATTTTTTCAACAGAACAAAATCCTTATACAAACTTTGTGTACTTACACACCACAACAAAATGGCAGTGTGGAAAGGAAGCATTGACATCTACTTGAGATAGCTCAAGCTCTTCGTTTTCAAGCCAATCTCATTAAAATTTTGGGTGAGTGCATTTTAACAACGAAATACCTAGTGAATCTCATGCCATCCAACAAATTGATGGTAAAAGCCCTTTTGAAATTCTATTTGGAAGATTACCTACAATTAAATATTTACAAGTTTTTGGATGCCTTTGTTATATGCACTACTAACCAAGAATTAAGGACAAATTTGAAACTCGCTCTAAACCTTGCATCTTTGTTGAATACCCATGTGAGGAGTACAAGTTAATTCAAACTCAAGCTCCTTAATTTTCTAGTTAGTCATGTAACAAATATTATGGAGATTTTGCAGATGTTATAGCACCTGATCTCATTTGTTTTACGATAGAGTAGTTAGAGTCCTTTTAGCCAATTATGTTTCAAGTATAGTTGATGTACTGCCTATTTAAAGACTTTCTTTCCCAGTTAATAATCACAGAAGTTGATCTGCAGCATCAAATAGCTCTATTTTCTTCTTTATTTTCTCCAACAAAAGTGGCATTAGAGCCAATTTCCTTCTAAACTAGGCATTCTTTGATTCCTCTCAAATGGAAGGAAGTGGGAATTCGGTTAATATATCTTAGTCATAGATACCAATCTTCAAAGGAGACTGGTACCAATTTTGGAGCATCAAAATGAAGACTCTTTTCAAGTCCCAAGATCTATAGGACTAAGTGAAGGCCTGTTTTATAGAAATTAGCGACGATGATGCCAGTCATAAGGAACATTCAAAGCGTGAGGCAAGGCCCCTTTTCTTTATTCAACAGGCTGTGGATGATTCCATATTCTCAAGAATAGCTGCGGTAATCACAACAAAATAGGCATGGTTAATTCTTAAATTGACTATCAAGGGTCTTCGAAGGTACTTACTGTGAAACTCCAATCTTTAAGGCGTGATTTTGAAACATCATGTATGAAAAGCAATGATTCAGTTCAAGAATATTCAGTAAAAGTTTCTACTATTGTAAGTCAGATGTGGTCCTATAGTGAAAACATAACTGTTGAAACTGTGGTAGCAAAGGTTTTAAGAAGTCTTACACCAAAATTTGATCATATGGTTGCTGCTATTAAAGAATCAAAAGATTTGTCTTTTTTTTTAATGAACTAATGGGATCTTTGCAAGCACATGAAGCAAGAATTAACAGATCCTTCATCGAATAAGAAGAGAGGGCATTCCATACCAAAGGGGAGACAGAATCCTCAAACGGGGAACAAGAGGAAGAGAAAGAGGAAGCTATTATTGGCAGAGTTAGAGGTTGAAATAACTCTCTCCAATGTTCTTATTGCAATAAATATGGACATACGGATAAATTGTGCTGGTCCAAACTGGAGGAAGCTAACTATACAAAAGAAGATGATGAGCAAGACGAATTTTTGTTCATGACCTACTCTAATATGAACAATCCTAATAGCGAATTTTGGTATATCGATAATGGTTGTTCCCACCACGTGATGGGAGACAGGTCAAAATTTCAGGAGCTAGATGAATCCTTCAAGTCTTATGTTCATCTTGTAGACGATAAGCAACTCCAAATTGAAGGAAAGGGAATGGCATCGATTATTGTAGGTAACCAAAAGAAATTTATAAAAGATGTTCATATTGCTTCTTGTTCGGCTCATAATCTGTTAAAGTGTGGGTCTATTGATTGATTTTAGATACTTAATGATATTTGATGATGGGAAGTGTGTGATTAAGGAAAAATCCACAAATAAATTTCTTGCATATGCTCACATATCTTTGAATAAAATTTTCCCACTTGATTTTCATGATCAATCAAAGGTTGTCTTAATAAGCAAAGGAGTGGAAGAGAGTAGGCTTTGGCACCTAAGGTATGGACATTTGCACGAAAAAGGACTATAGTTACTAAAAAAATAAAGAGATGGTGAGTGGCTTGCCTTTTATCTCTCTATTTGAACAAATTTGTGTGGGGTGTGTACTTGGGAAGCAGACCAAGAAAGCATTTCCAGTTGGAAAATCTAAACATGCAATACAAGTGTTGGAGTTGATTCATGCTGATCTCTACAGCTACAGATGTCAATGGGTCGGGCCGACCATGGGCTAGGTGGCCCGTGACTCGACCCATGACCCGACGTGTCATGGACAGGTCGGGCCAACCCGGCTCACCTTATATATTTTTAAAAAAACTAAAAATGATGTCATTTTTGGAGTTACAGTCGGGCCACAGGCCAGGTCAGGCCAGCCTACGATTTGCCTAACCTCAGCCTGTGGCCCAGTCGGGCCAATCACTTTTGGCCTATGGCCCAGTTAACCCAGGCCAAAATTAACCTCCTTATTTGCAACCCTGCGAGGATAGAATCACTTACTGAAAGCAAGTATTTTTTATTGCTTACTGATGCCTATAGCAGGATAAGTTGGGTTTATCTCCTTCAGCTTAAGTTAGAGGCTTTCGATTGCTTCAAAAAATTCATGGCGTTGGTAAAAAAACAAAGCAGTAAATGTATAAAAACATTAAGAACAGACCGTGACGGTGAATTTCTTTCGAAAGAAATCATTGAGTTTTGTGATGATCAAGGCATCAAGTGGGAACTAATAGCTCTATACACACCAAAGCAAAATGGAGTAACGGAGTGCAAAAACTAAACGGTGGTAGAAATGGCAAGATCAATGCTCAAAGAGAAAGGATTGCCAGACTCATTCTAGACAAAGGTTGTTGCTACAACTATTTATCTTCTAAACATCTCATCTACCAAGACAATTTGGAATCAAACACCGTATGAAGTTTGAAATGGGACCAAGCATTCTATAAGTCATTTTCGAATCTTTGGATATATTTGTTATGTGCTACACATTAATAGACATAATTGGAAGAGAAGTTGAAGAAACATATAGTCATTGGTTACTACGCTCTGTCTAAAGCTTACAGAGTGTATGATCCTCAAAGTAACAAGTTTATAGTGACTATAAACGTAACATTCGATGAACAAAGCAAGTGGAAGTGGGAGGAAGCAGCAAAGTAGTCAAATCCTCAAGTCGAGTTGGAAGAAAATGATGACAGAATAGGAGATATAGCAACTTCCATTCCTGGTAACTCGTAAAACTCGACACTAGGAAGGACAAGTTCATCGTCAAGCTCGACTTCTTCATTTAAAGAGTCTCCTCCTGATGAATCAATTTCAATGAAGTCAGCTTAGCCACATAAAAGTGAGCGGGACAGATTTCCTCGACGTCGATTTGAAATTGAAGAAGAGGTAGCATCGTCATTGGTTCTATTTGTCGGAGATCCGATCATAGTGGAAGAAGCAATGGAAAAGAAGGAATGGCAAACAAAAATGGAAGAAGAACAGCAGGCCATCGAAAAAAATCAGACATAGGAATTGACCAACTTGATTGAAGGTAAAAATGCAACTAGTTTAAAGTGGATATTCAAAACTAAGTTTATGTCAGATGGCAGCCTACAGAAACATAAAGTACGATTAGTCATGAGAGGTTACACCCAACAACAAGGAATAGACTACGAGAAAACCTTCTTGCCTGTTACCTATTTTGAAACTGTCTGAATAATATTAGCACTTGTTGAACGAAAACAATGGAAAGTATTCCAATTCGACATCAAGTTGGCTTTCTTAAATGGTGATCTGCAAGAAGAGGTCTACACCAATCGGCTCATCTGTTTTGAAATTCTAAACTAAGAAAACAAGGTATTTCAGTTACGAAAAGCTCTTTATAGCTTGAAACAAGCATCTCGTGCATGGTACAGCAAGATTGATGGTTTTCTACGCAAAAGTGGGTTTGAAAGAAGTATGCACGAACCAACATTGTACTTAAAATGACAATGTACGATTTATCTTGTTATTGTAAGTATTTACGTGAATGACATGATATATATTGGTTCGTCTTTAAGTCCCATATCATAGTTTAAAGAATCCATGACTGCAATGTTCGATATGACCTATCTAGAAGAATTAAGTCATTTTCTGGGTTAGAAATCAAACAAACTGATGCAGGGATTTTTACGTCCCAAAGAAAGTATATAGAAGATACTTTGAAGAGTTTCAATATGCTAGGATATAAGCAGGGTCGTTCCTATTATTTTAACCCTGAGCAAAGAAAAAAAGTTCCTATTTTTGTCTATTTTAGGCCCTCACAAAGAATAAAAATAAGCAAAATATGAGTCCTTTTTACTGTTCTTTATAAAGTCAAGAGTAGACCCTATTTTAATTCATTTTATTTTTTATAAGGATAAAAATGGGCCCAATTTTATCATTTATAAGGATGGGGCCTGGGTGGGTGCCCACCCAGTCCTTGCCCAGGGCCGGCCCTGGATATAAGGTGACATTTACTCCAATGAACCTCAATGAGAAGTTGAGTTTAGTTGATGACATAAGAATGTTTGATGCAATCTGGTACAGAAGATTGATAGGTCCACTCATCCACTTAACGCACTCCAAACCCGATATAAGTTGCTCGACGGGATTGCTTTCTCGTTTCATGCATAAGTCAAGTAAGCACCATTTTGGAGCCACAAAAAGGGTGTTGTGTTATCTAACAGGCTCAATCCAATATGGTTTGTGGTTTCGAAAAGTAAAGGATTTCCACTTAAAAGGTTATAGTGATAACGATTGGGATGGATCGTTAGAAGATAGGAAAAGCACATCTAGAAGTTGCTTTATTTTTAGATCAGCCGTGGTTTCATAGAATTCTAAAAAGCAGGATACAAAGGCACTTTCAACTACTAAGGTAGAATATGTGGCTGCCTTAGCTGCAACTTGTCAAGCAATATGGCTGAGAAGAGTGTTGAGCGATCTTGGACAAGAACAGGAAAATATAATTGATATTTTCTGTGATAGCGAATCAGTCATAGTGCTTGCAAAAAATCTAGTTTACCATAGCCGAACGAAACACATTGATATTAAACATCATTTTATAAGAGAATTGATGGAAAAATAAGAAGTTATACTGATAAGTTGTAAATAGAGGAGCAACTTGCTGATATTTTCACAAGGAGCCTGTCACAAGCAATACATGAAGAATTATGCTCTTAACTAGGAATATCCAAGTTTGAATGAAGAGGGAGTGTTAGAAGTATAAGTTAATTCAAACTCAAACTCCTTATTTTTCTAGTTAGTTACATAACAAATAATGTGGAGATTTTGTAGCTGTTATAGCTCCTGATCTCATCTGTTTTACGATAAAGTAGTTAGAGTCTTGATAGAGCAGTTAGAGTCCTTTTAGCCACTTATGTTTCAAGTATCGTTGATGTATTACTTATTTAAAGGCTTTCATTCCTGGTTAATAAACACAGAAGTTGATCTGAAATATCAAATAGCTCTACTTTGTTCTTTATTTTCTCCAACATCCCAATAAGGCAAAAAGGTTACAAGGTTTTTGATCCAAAAACTAACAAAACTTTTGCTTCTAGAGATGTTGTGCTTCTCGAAAATGAATTTCTTTGCAAAACTGAGAATAATGAGACGATTTTCTTTCATCCATCAATTCCAAATTCAGGTAGCATTTTAATATCGAACCTTTAGTTTCAAGAAAATTGTTTCTCAACAGATGAGCAAGTCATCTCTCAGGAAACTGAAAACGATGAGGCATCCCTAGCTTTAGTGGTTTTGTAGCTAACTCTGGCAAATGATCCAATACAACATTTGGTAAATCAACAAGAAAGATCACAACGAAAGAGACATCGACCACCCTATCTTTAAAACTATGTGACAAATATGTTTGAAAAACCATCCATAAAAGTGGTCAATCAAGTCACTCCAAGTAAGTCATATCCTTTGGCTCAAAATCTTGATTATTCGAAACTTAGTTCAGCTTACAAAAGCTATCTTGTAGCTTTAGTAGAGCAAACCGAACCTCAAAACTTTGAGCTAGAAAATCAAGATCCTAATTGGCAAAATGATATGAAACAGGAGATTATAGCCATTGAGCAAAATGGAACTTGGACCTTTGAAAAAATTCCTATATGGAAGAAACCTATTAGAGCAAAATGGATTTTTAAGATTAAACGTAAGGCAGATGGTAGCAATGACCACTATAAGGCTCATTTGGATGTAAAAGGGTTTATTCAAATAGAGGGTATCGATTATAAAGAAACTTTTGCACCAGTAACAAAACTAACTAATTTTTTATGTCTTTTATTTATAGCTACAGCTAAAAATTGGGAACTCCACCAACTGGATGTCAATAATGCCTTCGTGCAAGGAGATCTTCGAAAGGTAATTTACCTGGTACCACCTCATGGTGTGACAAAACTAGGATATTCTCAAGTCTACAGACTTTGAAAATCACTTTATAGATTAAAACAGGCACCTTGCCAATGGTTTGAAAATTTTCTCAAACTCCCTTATGCTATGGTTTCCAACAGTCTAAATGCAATTATTTCCTGTTCACTATGAGATCTAACAATGACTTTCTTGCCTTACTAGTCTATGTCGACGACATTATTATTGCAAGAAACAACGGTGATTAGATAAAGCGAATGAAGGAACACCTTCAAAAGCAATTTCACATCAAAGATTTAGGTAAGGTCAAGTACTTTCTTAGGCTCAAAATAGTTTGATCGCCTACGTGAATCTTTCTTTTCCAAATAAAGTATAGAATGGACATTTTAAAAGAGACTGGAATGCTTGGTAGCAAGCCTATGATGTTTCCACTTCAGCAAAACCATAAACTTGTCGTAACTGAGGGGTAATTACTCAGCAATCCTAGATAATATCGACATTTGATTGGTAAGTTGATTTATTTAACTATTACTCAACGCGATATTGTCCTTGTTGTCAATTTACCCAGTCAATTCGTGGAGAAGTCAACAAAACTACACATGGAGGCAGCCATGAGGCTTCTCCAATATTTGAAGAATTCCCAAAGACACGGTATGTTCTTCCCAATAGATAACGATCTTCTTCTGAGAGGTTACTGTAATGCAAATTGGGCAAGTTGCCCAAAACGAGGAGATCAATTACTGGATTCATTGCAAAACTAGGAAATGTGCCAATTTCCTAGAAATCTAAAAATAGGTAACTATTTCCTGCTCATCAGTGGAGGACAAATATAAAGCCATGGCGGTAACTACTTATGAATTAGTATGGCTCAAATCACTAATACTTGATTTTATAGTTCTTCAGCAGCAGCTAACGCAACTCTTCTATGACAACTTGGTCACAGTCCATGTTGCAAATAATCTTGTATTCCATGAACGAACAAAATATATTGAAATTGACTACCATTTTGTTCATAAGAATTTGCAAACAAGTGACATCGTTGTTGTACATATCACTGGCAAGGGGCAACTAACTGATGTGCTCACCATGGCTCTTGGTAGAGAGCAATTTCTTTTACTAATAAGCAAGTTGGGCATTGCAAATCCACTTACTCCAACTTGAGTGGGTGTGTTAAAGATTAATATCTTGGTGTATATATGGTTATGATATTGTTGATATTGTTGTGAGTTCTTTCCTTGCTAATTCGGTCTCCGACCCACCAATTAGACTAATCATAGAATGTAAGCCTAACTTCTAGGAATAGAGTTCCCTAACTAAACTTAGCTTCCTTTGTAAGCTAACCTATGAACGTGTACATATTGGCTGATGAGCTAATAAATCTAGGTACTTGATTTCTCCAAAACTCTTTATTGTCAAGAGAGATAGAAGAGATCAAGGATGTTGATGGTCATCTTCATGTAGGCTTTGAAGCATTAAATTAGCGGGGAAAAAGGTCATCCCATTACTAGACATGATCTAGTAGCTTATGCCACAGATTATGAAAACTTGAACTTAGATAATAGCCTACCTAACATGTTCAAAGGGAGAAAAAAGTTATTCTTCAATTCAAGCGATACTCGAAATTTTGTTTAAGTGCTTACAGTTTTCAAAAAACTCCCTTCTGTTAAACTTCGGACAATTAATTTTTAATTTTTAACTTTAAAAATAATGATAAAATACATGCAATAAAAATATCAAACGTGGATTAATCAAACGTTATTTACATGATTCAATCTAGTTCTTAAATTTAAACTGAAAAAATTAAATATGACTTAAATTTTATAATTATCTAAAATTATTAATTTAAGTCAAATTTAATTGATTTTGATTGAGTTTAAGAATTTATTTGAATTAAAATATTAGTGGCATTTGATTAATTCACGTATGATATTTATAATGCTTGTATTATATTGTTATTTTTAAATGAAGCCTAAGAGAAGGTGTTTTTCTAGAAAACTAAAAACTAAAAGAAGTTTTTTTAATTTTAAAGATCATAAAGTTTTTCTAAGATTTCTTAAATTATAAGAGATATTTATATCTTTTACTACTGTATTAAAAATATTTCATCATTTTCCATTAAAATTTTCAATTTCAAGTGATCAGAAAATATAATTTTAAGGAAAAAAAAAGATGGTATATATAAATTGGAGATTTAAAGTGAAAGGAGTCAAAATGAGAAGAGAACAATTTTGATAACAAATTGGAAAAAGAAGTTAGTAAAAATGAGAAGAGAACAATTTTGATAACAAATTGGAAAAAGAAGTTATGTAAAAGAGCAAAATATATTTATATTTACAGGTCGAAGTTATCTTAACTTCAATGCAAAGATTGACTGTACAGGGCTTTATAATGAATTAAGTGGTTCAATGTAAACTACTTAAAGCTTAAACATTAAAATAATAATTACCTAATTAAACACTTCAAATGCATGAATGTTGATTAATTGTTTTACGAAAAGACTTGGTTCGAAATACAATCCCTGGTTTCATGGAAAGCACCAAACGTGTGTTGCTTCTCATTTCAAAGTCTCTCATGGCATATATATATTAGCCCCTTCTGGTCTTCAGTTTTCTCATAGTCAAGGAACTACCAAGAAACAAAACCTGTCAACACCAAATGGCAATGGCTTATATGATTAACACCCCCAGCCCTGGAATTCCATGCAAAGTATGTTTAAGCAAACTAGGTTTCAGTACTATCAAACTCGTGGCTTTATTGGCTCCTCCCCTTCCAAATAGAAGACTTGCAAGCACAAGAATCATGACCTTGGTTTTAAAATGCCTAGGCCTCGCCTTCCAAAAGGGCCAATACCTTGCCTTCCAAAGGTGCCAATGCCTCCAAAACATCTTTCTTCTCTAACCAAAAGAGTTCCTAGCCCTCCATCCAAAGGATCTTCTTCTTCTGTAGTGGAAGATTTGGTTTCTACTGTCCTTCAAAACCAGGAAGAAAAGGAACCAGAAGAAGAAGGGAAATAAGAGAAAATACGCTCAAATATGTAATAAAAGATTAGTGAGTGTTGAGAATGTCAAATAAAACGGCACTGAATGAAAGATGTCAAAGACACAATCCGCATCACACGACAACAACACAATCCTTCCATAATCCATGGATCTATTATTTGAATTTTTAATATCTGAACTCTATAAATAATTTCAATGTATAATGTTGTGAAGTAATAAATAAACATACTTGTTTCTTTATGGTATCAAAGCCAAAATTGATGCTCTGTTTGTAACAAAAATAGAGAACTGAATTTTTCCGCAACTATTTTTTCACTATTTTTCTTCCATTCCCAGAAATCGTCCTCCTCCTTCTCCTCCTCAATAGTAGCTGAAGAAGAAGAGGGCTTGATAATTAGAAATATAAGACTTTCCAGAGAGAAAGTCATCAAGAGACTCGAGGCCTACTTCGGTGTGGAGATCTGTAAAAGTAATGGCCATTGTTTTCTTTAGAGAAAGTGGTGTTGTACAAGCAACTAATTGCTAGTGAAATGAGTTTTTTCTTTGTTGTATGGTGTTTAAGAGAAAAAAAAGGAGGAAAATGCATTTGAATCTACACTTGTTGTTATTCAATCCGGTCAATCCGATGAAGTCTTCAATGCTAGATTCATCTTTACTGAGACTAACTACGATGTTTGGTCTTAGATAATGGAAATGCATCTTGCAGAGAGAGAAAAACTCTTATATATTCGTAGCTGTAAAAAGCCATCTGACGAATCTTCAAAGGAATACAAGAAATGGTATAGTGAGAACCAAAAAGTAAAATTATGGTTATTCATATCCATGTCTCCTGAGATCATGAAGCGATATTTACGTATTCCTACAACCTACGAAATCTGGAATGTCTTGTCAAAGGCCTTCTATGATGGAAGTAATGAATTATAAGTTTTCACTCTAAACTAAAAGGCATTCTCCACTAAGCAAAATGGATGATTACTCTCTAGATTCTAGGGAGAGTTGACCGAAATATTTCAAGAACTTGACCATAGAGATAAAGTGGTCATGAAAGATCCAGAAGATGTTGTGATATACAAAAGATTCGTTGAAAGATTGAGAGTGTATATTTTCCTTGCTAGGCAAGATGAAGAATTTGACGAAGTTCATGGAGAAATTCTAAGAAAAGATACTATTCTAGACTTGGAAGAATGTTAATCTCAAATTCGAAGGGAAGAGGTACGGCAGAACACTCGTAGCAAGAAAGTGGACGATTCTAAGACATCCGCTATGATAGCATGAAAGCAACCCAGCCAAAGACAACAACCTTAAAGAAGGCATGTTGACAAGTCATCATTCCAGTGCACTCATTGTCAAAAAAAGGGGCATACAAAAGAACATTGCTTTGAGATTGTTAGATACCCTGACTGGTGGGACACTCGAAAGAAAAATACCAAACAAGGATCAAAAATTGTTGTAGATGAATCCACAACCAATGTCGACCTTAGAAGAGACTCTTCAGCTCAAATTGCAACCACTGTCAATCCAGGTAAAGCTTTTAAAACCCATGTACAAGTTAGTAATAGTACATGGATAATTGATTCTGGTGCAACTAATTATATGACTTTTGATTTTCGACAAGTTTTGCAATTAAAACCATCTTCACGAAAACATATTTCCACTACAAATGGAACCACTACCTCAGTTATTAGGGAAGGATCTTCACAACTCACAAATAAATTAAATTTGGATTCTGTGTTGGTTGTCCCATCTTTAGATTATAATCTTTTATTTGTGTCTCAAGTAACCACTTTCTTATCTTGTGTCAAAATTTTTCTGCCTGATCATTACATGTTTAAGGACCTCCAAACGAAACAAATGATTGGTTATGGTATTAGAAAAGGGAACTTGTATGACCTGGAGATGGCATCAACAAATATTGAAGAGTTAAGTCAGGCATTGGTAGCAAACAGCTCAATAAAGAAGAAGAAATCAGTAATTTGGTTATGGCATAAACGTCTAGGACATATATCATTTGGCTATTTAAAAAAATTGTTTCCTAGTTTGTTTTAGAAAATTGATATTTGTAGCTTTAAATGTGATGTTTGTGAATTTTCAAAAAGTCATCAAACTATTTTTCCATTATCCTTGAATAAAAATCCAGTTCCTTTTTATGGTAATACATTCTAATGTATGGGGACCATCTAAAGTTCCTACAATTGAAAGAGCATATTGGTTTGTTACGTTTATTAATGACTATAGCAGAATGACGTGGATTTGTCTGATGAAATCAAAGGATGAAGTAAACTCTTTATTTCAAAGATTTCACAAGAAGGTGACGACACAATTTCAGACCCAAATTCGAGTTCTTCATACTGATAATGGAGGCAAGTATATGGGTAGAGAAATTCAATGTCTTGGAATCACAAGGAATTGTCCACCAAACCATTTGTGTAGGCACACCCCAACAAAATGGCATTGCTGAGCAAAAATAGACATTTACTCGAAGTTATTCGAGCGTTATTAATCCAATCCCACATACCTCTGTCCTTTTGGGGAGAAGCACTTACATCCGCAGCGTATTTGATCAACCGAACACCTTCTAGCTCCCTTGAGTTTCAAACCCCTTTCTAGGTTCTAAATGAAGCTACTAAGTCACCAAATGTGTCTAACCTTCCCCCACATTTATTTAGTTGTGTTGCCTTTGTCCACCTACAACAACAAGACAAATTATCTCCTCGAGCACTGCGTTATGTGTTTGTAAGGTATGCCATCTATAAAAAGGGTACAGATGCTATCATCCTCCAATCTGAAAGTTATGCATCACCATAGACGTTGTCTTTTATAAAGACATCATGTACTATCCATTGGAGGTTGAATTTTAGCTGGAATATAATTAAGAGGAAACTCATACTCTTACATATCTTCCACTTCATAAAGATCAATCCTCTATTGAGCTAGTAAACCTTCAATACATTGAAGCAGGAATGGTGATTCTCAAACTGAGACAGGTGAAAACACCTCTGAGGAACTGAACATTTAAGAAATCGACTCAGACATAACCACAATAGAGTACGAGTCTTTTGAAGGTTCACATGAAGAAATACCTAACCAATTTTCTGTAGAGGATGTTCCTACCACAAGTACAAGTCCAATAAGAAGAATACTTCCCTAACGACAACTAGAGGTATCCCTAAACCATTATACGAGCCTGACCTCTCAAGTAGATTCAAATATCCTCTGAGTCAATTTGTGTCTAGCCATGCTTATCAAAATCAAATCAGTCATTTGTAAATCAATTATCTACTGTATCTATTCCTAACAATGTGCAGGAAGCCTTAAATGATCTTAAGTGGAAAATTCCTATGAATGAAGAAATGAGATCTCCTAAAAAAATCAGACATGGGAACTAGTTGACCTTCCTCTAGGAAAGAAACCAGTGGGTTGCTGATGGATCTACACTGTAAAGTATAAGGCAGATGGCTCCATTGAACGATACAAAGCAAGACTCGTAGCTAAAGGTTACACCCAAACTTATGAGATAGATTATACTAATGCGTTTGCACTGGTAGCAAAAATCAACACTGTTCGTATTTTACTATCATTAGCAGCAAACTTGGATTAGGCAGTGCAATAGTTCGATGTGAAGAATGCGTTTCTCCATGGAGACCTAATTGAAGAAATTTATATGGATCTGCCACCTAGATGCAGTGGACCAGAACAACTCAATCAAAAGGTATGCAAATTGAAGAAATCATTGTACAAGTTGAAGTAATCTCCAAGAGCATGGTTTGGGAGATTCATTAAGGCTATGAGGTTTTTTAGCTACAACCAAAGCAATTTAGATCATACCCTGTTCATTACAAGGCGACAAGGTAAAATTACTGCCCTTATCATCTATGTAGATGACATGGTAGTCACAAGCAATGATGAGGAAGAAAGAGAAGCCCTTCAGAAGTACTTGTTAATAGAGTTTGAAATGAAAGATTTGGGCGCTTTGAAATATTTTCTTGGAATCGAGGTTTCTCTATCTAAGGAAGGAATCTTCCTGTCTCAAAGGAAATATACCTTAGATCTACTGTAAGAAACTAGGATGACAGCTTGTCGTCAAATGACACCCTAATAGAAGAAGGATTGAAGCTTTGCATTACCTTAGACCAGATTCTGGTAGAAAAAGGAAGATATCAAAGGCTCATTAGAAGATTGATGTACCAGTCTCACATTAGACTAGACCTTACTTATGCATTGAGTCTTGTAAGTCAGTTCATACATAATCCCAGTAACAACATATGACAGTTGTAATTCGAATCCTAAGGTATCTAAAGTCAAACCCCGATAAACAAATTTTATTCTCAAAAAAGGGTGAAAAATACAACAGTATGGTAGTGTGGTAGTCTATAATGATGCGGATTAGGCTGGGTCAATTAACGATAGGCGCTCTACTTCAGGCTATTTTACCTTTTTGGGAGGTAATCTTGTCACGTAGAAAAGCAAAAAACAACATGTTGTTTCCCATTCAAGTGCTGAACCAGAATATCGAAGCATGGCTCTAGAAGTATATGAAGGACTATGGTTGAGCTTTATCTTAAGAGATTTGGGGTATCCATTCAATACAATTGTACTGTGATAATAAAGTCGCATGACATATTGCTCATAACCCAGTTCAACATGATCGAATAAAGTATGTCGAGATAGATAGGTTCTTCATCAAGGATAAACTAGAAGATAAAAGTGTGGAAGTGCCTAACATTTGGTCAGGAGATTAACTTGCTGATATCTTACACAAAAGTTGTCTCTGGTCGAGTATTTACAAAATTCCTGGACAAGCTGGGCATGCGAGATATCTATGCACCATCTTGAGGGGACGTGTTGAGAATGTCAAATAAAACGACACCGAATGAAAGATGTCAGATGTCAAAGACACAATCCACACCACACGACAACACAATCCTTCCATAATCCTTCCATATTACATGGATCTATTATTTGAATTTTTAATATTTGACTCTATAAATAATTTCAATGTATAATGTTGTGAAGTAAGAAATAAACATACTTGTTTCTTCAGTGAGTATGAACTAGTCTAATCAAATAAAATAGGAATATTGTTGTTGTGGAACATCTTAAAGATGTAAAAGAATTGAACTATTAGAGTTCATGCTTTTGAGTGATGAATTTCTACTTAATGCATTATTAAACTCAACAATCAATTCGATCATGCAGATGCAGATATTATATTGCTTCTTAAAGAGGTCCACAATTCAGTTTCACTTTCCTATAAAATATAATGTCGAGTTGAAAAAAAGAATATCCATAATCCTCAAGTTTCAGTCATGTCAAGTAGCTTTGGGATGTGCTCATCATATATCAAAGAAACATGCAAAACTCTCAAATTAATGATTGGATATAAATAGAAGTACAATTAAAAATATGTAAATGCATTTAATTTTAAATTATTAAATAATTTATTTAATATTAAAGAAAATGTGAATCTTAAAATTGGGGTTGATTGGTAAATGAAAGCCAAGTGGAAGGTGTGGTGGGACTATGGTTTGGCAACATTCATTTCCCAAAATCAAATTTTGTATTTGAAGCGATCTAGTTCAAGTTTAGATACTTAAATCTAAATTTGATTATAAATTTAATTTAATATATTTTAATTATTAATTTAAATTAAAATAATACAAATTTTATGACTAATTTAACTTCAAAAAAATATCAAATTTAAATTAAATTAAATTATTGATAATAAATTGAATTAAATTTAAATTTAAACCTTCCTTATGCATTTATTTTTGTTTTAGTTAGGTTGCTTATAAGTTGCTTCAAAGTAATGCAAGCTATGCAAATTTTAGATTATGAGTTTGGCTATTTTTTAATTCAATCTAATATTCTTTTTTTATTAATTCATTTTTTAGTTTAACCAAAAACAAAAAAATCTAAACATACTAAAAAATAACTTTTTTAATGTATAATCCAATGTTATGAATACCGTACTAGAATTGCTACTGGATTGAATTTTAGTACGATATTATACCGATATCAGTTAATACTAGGTATCGTTTCAGGCAATTTTTAAATTTATAAAATAGTCCCTGAATTTTTTAAAAATTGCAAAAATAATCCTTCAATATTGTATTATATAATTTAAACTAACTTTGTCTCAAAAAATCACAATAATAGAAAATTAAAATAAAAACAATTTATCTATTTTTCTTAATATTATTTTCACATATTCTACATATAAATAATAACCACAATTAATATAAAAAAGATTATTTTATTATTATAGAAATATAAAATTAAAGACAATACAAAGTATTTAAAATATTACAATTTATCATATAATAAATAATAATTATATCAAAATATCAAATAAAAAGAATAATTATCATTAATAATAAAATATAATTTTATCTTAATATTTAATTTTTAATAATAAAAAATATATATTTATCTTATTATAGTTATATATATATATATACAATTTTAAAAAGAAATAAAAATTTGAGGCCTCTTAATTTTCATTTAAACATATTTTAAAGTATTTTTTTAAATATAACTATTATTTAATATATGAATTTAAATATTATGTTATTAATAATAAAAGGAGATGATGACGATGGAGAAGAAGAGAGAGAGTGAGATTGTGAGAGAAAATAAAGAGAGGAAGAAGATAGCAGAGTTTGGTGGGGTGGGGTGGGTTTTTAAAGACATTTTATTTTTTGTAAAAATGTTCTTAGCTTTTTTTTAAATTTTTGGTACTAGTAAATATATAGTTAGTATTTCAAATATTGATAATATCGATTGATATTAGAAAAAACAGGTTGATATAGGTCAATATTTAGACCCGGTATTAAAATATTCTATTTTATATCATTTTTCGGTTGGTACGATACAAAATTTGTCACACTGGTATAATCATGATTTTAAATTCCGAGTCCATTGATTTTTATATGATCAAATCCAAAAATATTGTAAAATTTAAATATTTAAATACTTAAATTTAAGTTGAGTTTGAAAATGTTTAAACCCTATATACAATAAAGAAAAGGTTAATATCAGACACTTTTTTATGAGAACCACTCATAATATGACTATGTTTCCTATGGGAAAGGATAAGATCCAAATCCTGAACTCCACCGTCGAAGCACAAACCGAATGTCTCGTTCCTTAACCATTGGTTCATGGAAACACCATACTTGTATTGCTTCTAGTTCCAGATTTTATCACCTCAGCTCCAAACCTGACGCCTTTCAGTGTTCTTTAAGAACTCGAAAACCAAACTTGGTCAAATCTTTTTCCCTTCCAAGCAAAGAAGAACTCAGATCTTCCTCCCCAACTTCAGACGCCAAGATTCGGTTGAAGACTAAGGGAGGTTCCAAGCTTGGCATTTCTCGATTCCCTGACTTCGAGTATAATGCTGACGGAGGAATCGCAACTGGGATCGGTACAACGACCCAACAAGACGGTGAGATGAAAGTAACCTTCGACACTTCCAATTTCTACGTTCCACCGTTGACGAGTGAAACAACCAAGTTCCTGGGTTTGCCAATGCCGCCATTCTTGAAGATTGAGGTAGTCCCGGAACAGCTTGGTGGAACTATTGAACAGTCTGGTCAGGTAAAAGTGAAGATAACCTGAAGTCAGCTGTTGTCGTTCCATTCATCAAATACATCTACCAACTACAATGTCTTCTCCGAATGTTATTGCAGGTTGACCTTGAATTTGAGGGGAAGTTCTTCTTCTCTGTTGGGGAACTGTACAAAGCACCTCCACTCACAGTGAAGACGGTACTGACATCGGAGCAGTCGAGAGGGAGTGTACGTTGTGGAGAAGGGAAGAGGATGAGTAAGGACGGGACGTGCCGGTTGGTGGGAGTATCAGAAGTTGATCCTGTAAATGATGTGTTCCTCAACAACTTCCTTGGTCTTCCTACAGAGTGCATCGCCAACCTCAACATTGAAATCAACTTTGAAGATGGAGATGCAGATACAGATGGTTCTTGAAGAGTTTCATATGCTGTTTAGCTTTCTAACCAACAAGAGTGAAAAGAAAATTACAGAACAGTTGTTGTATTAGTGGGTATTGGTAAACGTATAAAACTTTGAGTTTGGTTCAAATCACTGATATTTCTAATTGAAATTTTAAATTCAATTTCTCAGATTTTGCAAAATTTGCATAAATAGCAATGTTTTAAAAATCCGATGAAATGTTAAACTGACGAAAAGTTTAAGATTTATAAATTTAACGGTAATAAAATTGATTAAAGATTAAATAAAATTAAAAATTTTGAAATATGGTTAGAAAAGATTATCTTTATTTATTGAAGAATCCGAAATTTAATTGACAAAATAATCGTTAAATGAAAATTAATTAATTTATAAAAATTGATTAATTAATTAATAAATTGATTAATTTTTAACAACAAGAGTTATTAAAATAAATCGAACCAAAAAGTTAAAAATCGAAAAAAATTTCAAAACTTTTCTAATTAAAACATTTAAACCGATTGAAAATTTTAATTATTGTTAAACAACACGCATTATTTGTGTAATAATATTTTTAGTTATTAATTTGTGCGTATCAATAAGGTGATAATTTTAGCCTGACTCCGCCCAACTTTAGCCCACGGATTGAAACAATGCCGTTTTGCCATTTGACGGCAACCCTCAGCCCGTGCTTGGTCAGATGCGGCCCGAGCTTGGCGCAGCCCACTATCATACTTTGGTGTCAGTGCAAATTATTGGGGTTTTGTTATTAAATACGGATGAATAGAAACGAGCCTTGACTCCATAGTATTCCAATCCAACGGCAGTTATATGAAGAAGGTGACAGCTAAACGGTGACGAAGTGTCACCGTAGCACGACGTGGAAACCGAGACGGAAACGGATCTGGTTGCTGTAAGGGGCAAAATTGTAAAAGTAGTGAAAACAATCCACACGTGTCGCGAGTTTGAAGTTGGACTCAGAGATCAGCTCTTGACCCAGATTCTGTTGTTTTTTCGCCTCTGGCTCATCGAAACCTGGAATTTGACTGAATCCCATAAACTCTCTCTCGAGCAAGACGGAGTTTTTTGTCAGTGATTCCATGGAGCCCTACCGATCAAATCAAGGTACAGAAGTCAATCACCGTCCGTTGATTTTGTAGAAATATCGGGGGCCTGGGGTCTTGGTCATTTTTTCTGATTCTTGTGTGAATCGTTATGGGTTCGTATCATTGGATTCTGCTTTTCGTTTCACTTCTGGGTTTGTTACGTGGCCTTGAGGCGAGTGCTGGTGATGCGGATCCGATTTACAAGTGAGCTTTCTTTTTTCTTTTCTTTTAGGGTTTTTGTTACGATTTTTGTGTCGTTTTCAGTTTTCGTTGAAATTGTTGAACCTGATTAGTTGGTCAAGGGATTGTACTTTCTGATTGTGGGTTCTTTTTCAGTACGACCTTTAGCTGATTATATCATAATTAAGGGTTCACGAACATGGAAATCAAGGAGGGTTTTGTGGTGGGATTAGTGGTGCGGAAGTATTTGAGACATGATTTCAGATTTCGTAGTCGGAGGAGTAATCAGAAATTTCATCGGGAAGTGTATGGGCAGTTCTCAGTTGTCGACTGAAGTTTCTGTTTGCAGTAAATCTGCTTTCTTTAGGCCATCTTGATCTCTTTTATGAAGTTACTTGTATACTTTGACACGTACGTGGCTCCTTTTCTAATCTTGTAAAGTTGACCGTGTGTTTCTTGGAAAAAGCATAACATGATGGTCACTGAACTTCCATTAATTCTAGTATTGAAATTTGATTTCCATTCTACAATCTGAGGCAACGGATTTCACCATTCTTCAAGCTGTTCTTCTAGCCTGATACAATGTCCAGGAAGATTATTTGGGCAAAAGTTCTTTTGTTCTATGTCACTAATGTAGAATTGGTTTGGTCCAATAAGTTTGTTGACAGAAAAAGCGGGAAAAAGGCTTTAGCGTAGTTGAAGTTCAGAAGGCAAAAAATATGTTCATGTTAGAACCATAATAGGTCAACTGAGTCCTGTAGGATTCGAAGACTTGAAGTGACATTAGTGTGTGCACAAGCCAATTATTTACATGCTCTGTTAGGAAGTAGAATATCTATTGCTTTTGTCTTTCCCGTGCTGTGTGATGTAACTACTGATGATAATTTACTAGTAAAATCTCTATAGTTGAACTTGTTACTCTGTTTACAGGGCTTGCTTGGAGCAGTGTGAGAAAAGTGGGTGTGTTGGGGAAAAATGCTTCCAACACTGTAAATTCTCATCTGATGGTAAGCCAATTGATGGTCCATGGTACCTGCAAGAGCCACTGTATTTGAAGTGGAAACAATGGGACTGTCGTGGTGACTGTCGATACCACTGCATGCTTGTCAGGGAGGAAGAAAGAATGAAACTTGGTGACAAGCCTGTCAAGTATCATGGGAAATGGCCATTTCAGCGTGTTTATGGGATCCAGGTTTTTCATTATTTGCTCACATAAGCGTGATTTTATCTTCATAGACTGTTGGTTTTTCCCACTAATTCTAAATGTGTATTACATCATTTATGTTGTCAGGAACCTGTTTCTGTGGCACTTTCTGCACTTAATCTAGCTATTCAGTTTCATGGTTGGATATCTTTTTTCATCCTTGTATACTACAAGCATCCACTGAGGCCAAATAAGAAGACTTATTATGAGTATACAGGCTTGTGGCACATTTATGCCATGCTGTCAATGAACTCCTGGTTCTGGAGTGCTGTTTTCCACAGTCGGTAAGTATCATAGCTGTTAAGAGTATGCTTTACAAAGGTGCTCAGATATTGTTCCCAATTGATTCACAGAATGAGTTTGTGCTAAAAAATTGATAGAGGAATAGAATTATGTTCATAATTTATTGGTTGATTTTGAAGTTTTTAGCCACTGCAAGCCCTTTTGATCCCTTTTTGCAAAGTCAAGATGTTCAAAGAACAAACAGTTTTAGGAGGGAAAAAAAAGTCTTTCATCTGTAATATCACTGAAATCACTGAGATGGTAGCACGCCTTTGATACCTGAAGGTTGTGTTTCCCTGTAATTTGCTCTATCACAAGCAATTATGTTTTAATGTTCTAAGTATCAGCATAATGTTTTATCATGTATTATACTCTAGTTTATGGATTCATGCACTATTAAATAATACACACAAGAATTGTGGAAAGATTTCTGGTTTAATTCATTGCTACGTTTCTTCCTAACGGTGTCCCATTGTTCTTAATTGATTGCAGAGATGTTGAGTTGACAGAGAAACTAGATTATTCATCTGCTGTGGCATTAATTGGCTTTTCCCTTATTCTAGCAATATTGCGAGCTTTCAGTGTCAGAGATGAGGCTGCTACTGTCATGGTTGCCGCTCCATTGCTTGCATTTGTTACAACACACATCATGTATCTGAATTTTTATAAACTTGATTATGGTAATTATTTATCATTGATTTACCTATTTTTTTTAATTTCAAAGCAGCATAATGATGAAATTTTAGGCCCATATTTTCTTTCTTGCTCCATCTGAAGCATTGTCGATTCTGATTTTATATGGGAATTGTAGCAAATCCCCTTGTCTTATGTTTTAAGCTTCTTCTACAAGGTTGAACCTACGTACCAAAGAGAAAACAAAATTTTCAAGTTATTTTGGGGTTGATAGTTGTATGGACTTGTAGAAAAAATTAAGTTGGCTAATAGTATCGAACATTTGTGCATTTGGAGATTTACATGTCAATATTTCTCTGCAGGTCTAAACATGAAAGTTTGCTTAGCCATGGGAGTGGCTCAGCTTCTCATTTGGGCAGTTTGGGCCAAGGCAAGTAATCATCCATCCAGATGGAAGCTGTGGGTGGTGGTTGTGGGAGGAGCTCTTGCTTTGCTTCTGGAAATATACGACTTCCCACCATACAAGGGTTTTGTGGATGCTCACGCTCTGTGGCATGCAACTACCATCCCACTTGCTTATCTTTGGTGGAGCTTTGTAAGGGATGATGCAGAGTTTAGAACATCAAGTCTGCTCAAGAAAACAAAGTAGAACTTCTGTTAAAATGCCTGCAGTAGTGAACGGTAGGTTGATGTCAAGCGCATGTAACTATCACCTCTCTTCTGCACAACTGAAAACCAGTTTGTTTTCCGCATATATGCACTTTCCCGGAGATAAGCCAGACTCTACTAAAATTGTGGGATACATGTTGCACTTAAAAAGAGTTTTAGATTAATGCTCCCCTCCCCCTTGAACCTCTATTTGTGCAGCAAAATTTTTGTGTAAAATTTGAAATTTTTGTTCATGAATATGTTTAATTTTTCCTGGTGTGTAGTGTACTAATTTGGCTGAACACTAGGCATGATGTGGTAGGGCTTCAGAATCATCATCTTTCAATTTAGTTGGGTTGAGGTTTTGAGCTTGTATAACTGCATATCTTCTCCAAACTGAGCGTTATGAGATATATGGCATTACAATCTGTTGTAGTCTGTATCAGTAGTAGTTGAAAGGTTTACCTATTCGGAATCTCTTAATATCATACTGGGCTCGGCGAAAAACCCCAAGTCAGGGGACCTTCTTGTGCTGTCGGAGGAGTGAAGCGGAGTCGACGGGCCCTAGCTAAGGTAAAAGCCAAACTTAACCAGAGCACGGAGAATTTGGCAAAGGCCAGTTGAGCGAGAGGGATGACAAAAACTTCCGAGCCATAAACCTTGTATTGCCGGAGGAGGAGGATCGAAACTGACTTGATCGAGCTAGCCGGAATCGTAGTAAGTTGGTTCTTAATTGACGGTGTAGAGCCACCAGTGCTAAAGCCGTGTATGCGGCTGCTTGTGGTCCCTGTTCGTGCCTGCAACTGTACTTTCTTCACCTTTTCACCAGTTATTCACCTGGTCATCCACTGATGTCCTTTCGGATCTCTTCCTGATATTGGTTCACACCCAATAATGATGGTCTCTAAGAAGTACGGACTCCATTTGACGATGCGTAGTCAGTCATTTTCTTCTAGATAATTTGACCATTACTAATGGTAGAATTGGAATCTTCTCTGAATGGAGATCACTAGAAGCACTAATCAGTAATCACTTCAACGTAATAGGAGGATTTGTGACCGTACAAGTAAAAATAGTAAGTACGGATTAACAGTCCCACCTAACCCTTCTACATTTACAAGATAAGTGACAAAAAGGGTTTTTCGAAGTTGCAACTTTCATTGCTCCAGCTCATGCTAAAACGTAAAAAATCAAATGGAATAGCTCCATAATGATATGTCAGCAGTTTCCATATCAGCATCATATTCACAGCCGCAGCGAGGCGGCGGTATCAACATTCCTTTAGCCATATCTGCCAACAGTCCGGGCATACCAAAAACTGCATCCTCATCCATGAAAAACATCTCCTCCTCCTCCTCCTGTGCTGCCACCTTCGCCTTTGTCCTTGTACTACTCTCTTCTCTCGGTTCATTCCCCGACACACCCACCAACCCCGGCGGTCTAAACGCCTCAGCAGCCTCAGCAGCCGCCTTCTGAATGTCCTTAGCCGCAGAGGACGCCGGCATAGGCAACCGGCACGCAGATTCAGCAAAATTCAAGCACGCCGACCGACCCCGCAAAGCCAAGGCGGCCACGTCATGAGCTCGGGCTGCCATCTCCGCCGTTGGAAAAGTCCCCAGCCAAATCCTCGACTTCTTCTTAGGCTCCCTAACCTCACAAACCCACTTTCCAGAATTCCTGCTACGAACTCCACGATAAACAGGGTGACGAGTCTCCCTGAACTTTTTCCTCCCCGCCCTTTTTTTCGGATAACTGGAAGCCAACATGAACTCCTCGTCGGAAAAGTTTCTATGTTCGACAGTAGAAGAAGGCGCAGACCAAGGCTCCGAGTAATGAGAGAAAACATCCATCGTTACAGTATCAAACTACGTCGAGTTTTTGGGTTCTATAAGTGATGCAGTAGTGAGCAGTAGCAGTGAGTAGTAGTAGATTAAGGTCGGACATGGAGGGGTTATACATACTCATATACACGTGTAACGTCAGTGTAGGGGAGCAGTGAAATGAACACGGAGTAGTGACTGTGACAAGTGTATGAAACGCTCAATAAGCGAAATGAACGCGGAGTCGGTGAAGGACCCAGGCTGGGCGGTGTTTTGAGGTCGTACGGATTGAAGTGAGAGGATGGTCACCAGCTCCAGCTGTCTCATTTTCGGACAAGTTACGTTTTCACGTTTAAGATTTTGTTTGGTCGACACGTGTTGATTTGACCCGTTCTTCATAGATTTTGCTATCTCAGGAGAATGCATCTGTCACTGTCAGAGTCAGGTATCGGTTTCACTGCCATCTTCCTTAACTGTGTCAGTCTTCTTCTTTCTCAAAATTTGTTGTTTTTTTTAATTTTTTATCTCCTCCACGGAAACGCGTGGACCACGTGCTCTTTATTAAGACAACCTTGTTCGGACCCCACTAGGAACCTAGTATTATCCAAATTTCTTTACTTGGGTCCACTTAAACTGCGGAAGCAGTATGAAACTTGGTGCCAATCGAAGCTTCGCTGGACTATGAAGAGTTCCAAACTTCCAATTCCGTGTATTGCGAAATGAAAGGAATGCAATTTTTTTCTCTTGTCAAATTTGCTCGGCTTCCCAATATGGCTCGCAATCCCCTAAGTTCGGTAAAAAATTTTGTATTTGAGTCTAATTTTGGTCTGAAATTTTGATTGAGGAAGAAATATTAAATTTAAGTTTAAATTTTAAATTATTCAATCATAGTTAAGACTTAGTAAATTTATTTTTAAATATTAAAAATAATATTATTTAACTAAAAAACTTTCATTTTCTCTAAGACTTTTGAGGTTCAGGTCAAACGGTCCGAGCTCAGTCACTTTTTCTAAAATTTTCAAGCTTTAAATCGAATAGGTATAATCCGAGCCCAAGTGTAACATCCCGTTTCCATAGAACGGGTCGGACCTGACAAACAGGCCCAAGTGAGGTCAATCGGAGAAATTAGGAAAACACAACTCATGCTCATGCATCTGTGAACAGTGATATGTGCACATGAAAAATTGTCTGTACATGCATTCATGACATTTTTCCCGGTATAAGTGTGAATAAGTGTGATTTTTGAAAAAATAGGCTTTGTGAGTGATAAATTGAATTGGAGAGGATTATTGGAGTTTTTATAATTTTAGAAAATTATAGA
>JANZXR010000006.1:36990742-37006144 GCA_027575705.1 Erythroxylum echinodendron
AAAATTGTTCGACGATTATAATTTAAATATAATGGAAATATATATTTTAAAAAAAATTTAATAAAAGTTTTACCGACGGAAATATGCAAGATTTCCGTCTGTAATTGTCTAAATACAATACCGACGGAAAATAATTT
The DNA here is from genome assembly GCA_027575705.1 of Erythroxylum echinodendron. NCBI lineage: Eukaryota > Viridiplantae > Streptophyta > Magnoliopsida > Malpighiales > Erythroxylaceae > Erythroxylum > Erythroxylum echinodendron. The sequence goes on from JANZXR010000006.1 coordinate 36,990,880, forward strand.
CCGTTGGTAATAGTTCCGCATTTACCGACGGAAAATCTTTACCGTCGTTAACTTTACCGACTGTATTAGAAACATTCTGATGCGAAATTTACATACGAGTAAGCCACATGTCGGTAAATTTAGCGACGGAATATATCAGACGGTCGGTAACTTTTCGATTGATTTTACCGACGGTTTATTTTTTCTATCGGTAATTTTACCGACGGTAAACAAATGTTCTGTCGATAAAGTTAGCAACGGACAAATCTCCGACGTTTTTGACCGTCAGTTTATTCCGTCGATAATTTTGTATACTGACGGAATATTTCTCATTTCCGTCGATATTTTCCGTCTGTAATTCACTATTTTCTTGTAGTGATTGTACCAATGTTAAAAATTCTGAAAACGTTCACGTTTCAAATTGTGACCAATCATCCAATAAAAATCCAACTTCACTCCCACACGCACAGAGTTAGGTACTCAGTCAGTTATTTCGAATCTCGTACCTCAACCTGATCCGTATTCAGTCATAATTGATCCATTCCTGTAGCTTATCAGTCACTAACATCGTATGAAAAGACCGATGATTTTGAAAGAGTATATGCAGTGGGAGCGCACTGACTTGTTCCTATGCAACTCCACTCGGGCGAGTTGGGACATTTCAAGCCTAGCTAGAAGCATTCAACAATGCAAGTCGGTAACCATAGTTTCTGACAATCATTTGTTCACACAAAGACTAACATTGTATCTTACTTTTCACGTCAACGTTGTACTAGAGCAACCACTGCCTCATACTTCTGGTCCAGAGGCGAAAAGGAAGGTGTTCACAGTTGAAAAGACGTGACAGTATTCTCATAAATCATCAACCTAACACATCAATCATAAACGTCTGAAACTACGTAGGAAGTCTCTAAAAAGTCTTTGCACAGGGAACAAACAAGAGACAATCTGCCTACTGATATTTAAATACTTAGCTACCAACAAAGCCGCCTTACTTCGAGAAAGTACCTTAGCTATGTGAAGGCAAGAAGTGCCTCAGCGAAATTACTGATAAGACCACAGGTTTTCAGCATCTGAATTCCCCCGTGAATCGTCGGACGAAAGAGAGCTTATCCTCGGTGGGCTCACCATCATCGCACCAGCCATGTCCACCAGTAAATTTGGCATGTTCAGAAGCATCTCCTCGTCAACGAACTCCCGACCACTTGATTCCACTCGAACGATTTCGTCCCCCACCGTTGCTTCCGATTCAACCCGACCCACGTCAGAACTCGCCTCACTCTCGGACCTCGGCAACCTAGCGGCGGCAGCCGCCGAGGCCGCAGCCCGTATGCTGCTGGCTGAGGTGGAAATCGGAATGGGGTATGAAGACAAAGACTCTGGGAAGTTAAGAGGCGTCTCAGGACCTTTCAGTGCAATCGCCGCTACGTCATAGGCAGCAGCTGCCATTTCAGGTGTCGGATACGTGCCTAACCAAATACGTGTAGCTTTACGTGGTTGTCTGACCTCGGATACCCATTTACCGTTCCGACTCCGAATCCCTTTATAACTAGGATGTCTCCTGTTAACATTATGACCCGACGACCCTATACCCGTTCTACCTCCGGGTCTTGGGGACAGATTAGACGAAGTGGAGCTAGGAGAGTGGTCGTATATAGGTAGATTACAAGGTTGAGGTTGAGGAACTTGTACAGGAGGAATTTGGCCACCTTGAGAACTTGTATTATCCATGTAGTCTATATAATCAAAAAGACTTGGACATAACATAAGATTGTACCATTACATGACCAAATGTGAGTAACCTACGTGTTTTTTAAGGATTTTGTTTCGAAATGGTCAGCCTTATATGGAGGGATAAAGCAACAGTGGACCAAAGCGTGGGGAAATCGCGGACCTAGCCTTACGATCTGTGTTCTGTGACACTGAAATGACTACAGTTCTTTTGTGATGCGACAGCATAAAGGTGTGAGGTTAGAGAGTGCACACGTATTAGGCACACAAAACTTAAGGTGTTTCCGATTAGTTGTCTCTTGCCTGTTCCTCATTTTCACTTGATGTCATCACGACACAAATCGTGTTTTACAGAAGTTCTTCCTCATAGCTCGGAACTGTTGGAACTTTCAAATATCAGTTACATCGAATTGGATTATTTGTAATGAGATCGTGCTTGGCACTTTGTGACTGGTCTGCCTTTCATGGCAGGCCGTGCACCGGTCAACTTAATAAGACATTAATGGTTATTGGCCCTCAGTTGCATACGAATTGCTCCATTGGTACCTTCATAGACCCCACCTCACAAAAAGATTAAATATGAGTTTATGTTACCGTTGGTTAAAATAAATTTATTAATTTTTATTTAATAATTTTTAAATTAAATTTCAAATTATTTATTAATAAGAACAATTTCTTTTATTTCTATTTAAAATTTTTAAATTTTATTTATTCTTTATTCTTTAATTTAATATCAGTTGAATCTTTTAAATTTTAAACTCCTTGTATTAAAAATTCTTTAAGGAGTTCTAATGTTTAAATTTTTGGATGAATTATATTTTAAATGTCAAAATTTATTAAAATTTTATAATATTATATATTTAAATGTTGAATTTTATTAAAATTTTATAATATTATTTACGAGTAAAAATTATTAATTAAATATAAAATATTTTAATTTATTATAAACATATTATAAAAGTTAATTTTGCTAGACCTTATCGTTAGTTTTACTGAATTAAAATGTCTTATAAATTGAATCCATCCACATGACAAACATGAAGATTTTTTTATAAATAAATAATTATTTTTAATTAAAAATAAATAACTAAATTTCAATTAACTACATATTTATAAATGTTTAGGACACCTTTGAAAATTTTAAAAATAGTTTATTAAATATTCGATTCATTAAAATTTTACATGCATCAAAGGATTAAACTTATATGACAATCTATTTCAATAAAATTAATAATAAGAATAAATTTTAAAATGTATTTACAAAAAATAAAATTTCCGATATTTAATTGATTTTCCATATTTATGACTAATATTATAAAATTGAATAAAATTTCATATTTAAATATATATATTTGAGTATTTTTAAGTAAAATTTATTATTTGACTTTAAATTATTATTTTCTTAAATAATATCCCAAAGTATGAAAATAAATTGGTGAAGAAGAAATTTATATCGATCTTGCGAATTTTTTTAAATTTTCTTAATAATTCTAGCCGTTAAAGTTGGTTACCTTATCTGAACTGGAAAACATGAACACGCACTGCCGATTACTTGCCAGTCCTCAGCCATGGGAACTCTGCTAAAGTTGACGTATCCTATCGTTTCCAGGCCCCCTAAGATCATCACAACCCAATCAACCAGACCGTTGAGAGTTTCCATGAAACCTCCACCACCGGACTTCGATTTCAGGTCAGAGATTTTGCAGGACTCCAAGGCTGCAATTTCCAAAACCTGCCCTGAATTGCTAGACTTGGCTGATTCCGGAGGCTTAGTGCTGATTGAGAAGCGTCAGTTTGGTCCGGTACCGGCATGGAGGTCGGAGTTTGTCGAGCCAGAGGCAATATGGTTGGTTGGAACGACTCACATTTCCGACAAATCGGCTGCAGAAGTGGAGCGGGTGGTCAGAGCTGTGAAGCCCGACAACGTTGTAGTTGAGCTCTGTCGGAGCAGGCAAGTTTGTTTCCGCTAAAACTTTTAATCGAAGAAACGAATAGGTTCCAATTAGTTTTAGGAGTTCTGTTTCATGAAATTTCAATTACAGCAGAATTGATTAACAGAGCTGGCATCATGTATGCTTCTGAAGAAGGTGAGCCTGGACAAGAACTCCGGTCAAGTATGTTCTCCTTAACTGGTAATGGATTCTTTGGTGCTGTTGGTCGTAGCATAAACTTGGGTAAGTTCTGTTTCAGTGATTGTGAATAGTCTTCCTTGTCAACTTGATTTATCTGATAATTTTAATCTCCAAGATCACAGGAGGTCAAACAGCACTAGCCTTGCGTCTCCTTTTCGCACTCTTCTCATCAAAGATATCTTCAGATAGGAGCCGCCCTTTTGGTGATGAGGTTGTTCATATTTTCTTCATGAATGTGTTTGCAACAGTTCCATTGTATAATTTATGAACTCTTTCTGAATTCTCAGTTCCGAGCTGCTCGTAAGTTGTCTGCAGAAGTTGGTGCTCAAATTGTTTTGGGTGATCGACCAATTGAGATAACAGTAAACAAATTTTGCTTTGTAAAACTTCAAGTTGATTTTAGATTTGCTTGATCTTAGGTGAGTTACTGCTTGTTTCCAGCTTGAGAGAGCTTGGAATTCCCTAAAATGGCGTGAGAAGCTGACTTTGGTGGCCTCAGTTGTTCGCGGAATTTTATCTTCTTCTGACATTTCTAGGAGCAACTCACAGGTTCTTTCTCTAACCGGTTCCAGTTTGGAACTGTTTTTTCATATGAATTTCCCACATAACAGAACACATAGCTGTCTTTTCCCTGTCAGATTCTGCTTATTTATTGACAGATACTCAGATTATGATCATTACAAGTACTCAAGTTCCAATCATTCAGAACTTCTGTATAATTACCTCTTCTCTTCAGGCCTCTGACATGATCTCTAGTGTCTAGAATTTCGCATAGAAATCTGATCAACTTCTGTGAAAGAAAGTAGATTACAGGAGGATTGGTCACGAATCAGGACCTCCAAGTCCAACATATAAATTATTAGTTTCCTGTTGAACTTGAAACTTTTGTACTGTTCATGTTTCAGGAATCAAGTACAGATGCTGACAATTTTCAGCTTTACGAGCAGCTAAGTTACTCGTATCCATCACTCCTTCAGCCTCTTATACTTGAACGAGACACTGTACACATTCTTTATCTTATCATCTATAAGAATTTCCAATTCTACTTTACCATAAAGCACCTGAAATTGGAGAAATGATTTTGCCTTCTTATGGAAGCATGTTTGTCTGTCTGTTTCCTAGTACATTGCATGGTCCTTGAAACGAAGCAAAGCAGTGAATAATAGCAAGAGAGTAGTGGGGGTAATCGGAAAAGGCCATATGAACGGCGTGATCTATGCTCTTATCTCTGATCAAAGAAATCTGCGGTTTCGAGACCTTGTTGGACAGAGACCAGCTTCTGCTGATGGGTCTAGTAGCAGACTTGGTGACCTTCTCAAGAGCCTCATCAGAGACACTCTGATTGGCATAGTAATATGGGAATTGTATGAACAAATTAAACCTTCACTATAGTTATAGGGATTACAAAATCTCATTCCATTTTTATTGTATAATTTTGAAAGGAATCATTATTTTTATTGAGTTTATATTAGAATTTTTAATATAAGAAGAGTGTAAAGCCCATTAACAATAATTGAATTTGGGTCAACCATTGTTAAAATGATTAGAACTAGTCATTTGAATAGTTGACCATTACCACTTACAAACTCTTTAATATTTTTATGTTAGTTAATATAGGATACTCTAATGAATTTTTTCATTATTTTGTTATACATATTACAAGTGTACATTTTAAATGGATTAAATAAATAACTTCTGAGTTATTAAACAAAAATCTTCTTAATATTGTATAATATCTATCAATAAACTATATTTAAATAGATCAGATAATATTTAATTTTTTTAAAGAATTCATAGAATTAACAGCAACACGCCTAGTCTTGGTCTTGATAGGTTCGTTAGCCTAACTAGTAGAGATACTGATTTTAAATGACCCACATAAAATAATAAAATTAAATAAATAAAAAAACAAATAAACTAATAAATACTTAATAAATAAAATATGCAATAAATAAACAAACTAAATAATACGATAAAGAAAGACAAGATGGTGGTGGTGGTTGTAGTAGTAGTAGTAGTAGTAGTAGTAGTAGTAGTAATAATAATAATAATAATAATAAGCTTAGGCTAAATCCTTAAGAAGTAAATTGTTAGCGAATATATAAAATCAATTAAGTTAGCCTCACACAACAACTTAAGCTATTGTAGTGAAATAGTCGCTTAAAATAGTATCAGAGCCTTTATGACCAAACGGTCTTAAGTTCAAATCCGACCACCCACTTTATTTATCATTAAATTAATTTAGCAAACGGTAGAGTGGGCCTGTGCAAGTTTCAAGCTCAAAGGGTTTTCACTTGAGAGAGTGTATTAACGAATATATAAAACCAATTAAGTTGACCTCACACAACAGCTTAAGCTATTGTGGTGAAATAGTCATTTACATAAATACTATATATTTTAAAGTTTAGGATAAATACAAGAAGAAAAATGCTAAAAAACCTATAAGAATAATAGTATGCTAAAGTTTTTTTACTGCGGATCATGTCTTTTGTTAAATTCTAATATTTGCATATTATTCTTGATCACCTTCCCCAATTTTTCTTAGGCTTTTTTTTCCCTCTTGGAGTCTTTGAGTACAATTTTCTCGCAACTTTTCACTGAAACATCTGAGTATCTCCTCTTAACATATTCAAACCACCTGAGTCTTATCCCTCATAATTTTTCAATAATTCATAGAATTAAAAAAATTAAAGATGTAGAGATTTTTTAAAAATTGTTAGTTATAAATTATTTTGTTTTTACTTATTTGAATGTTAATTTATGTAAGATTAAATTGTATTATGTTCATTCTATCAATATTTATATTTTTTGAAAAAATTGATTAAATTAAAGAATAAGGAAAGTAATATTTTCATCTTGAGTACTTAGAAAACTATCAAATTTAACTCTTCAATTAGAGAGCAATATAAAGAGTTTAAGAAAACGTACTCAACCCTTTAGAAAAAAAAAAGTATAAATATAGTTTCTAATCATTACAACTAAAAATAAATTTCACACCAAAAACTCTGAATGGATATAACAAAACCAAAAACTTAAAAGGAAAACAGTATTTTCCATTACAGAAATATCTATATTAATGGAAATACTACTGAAAGAGATGAAATGTTGCCAAAAAATAGTGGAAAACCTCCAAATTAAAGCAAGTAACTAATGCAGAAAGTGCCAGACAGTGGGTTCATAATTACTTGGGCAATTTTATAATTGCAGACACAAAGTACAAAACCTGTTTACTGGTTTACTGTTTTTTGCATATATGTGGCCCTGGTAAGCAGTTATTATGCAATAAAGACACACACCGAAAAGAGATAAGTCTTCATTTAATTACACTTTCCCACATAATATATAAGTGTAGGTGAGTGTCTACTTTGAAACCAACTTGTGAAACTGAACTCTATCTCTTCTCAGAGAATCTACTGCAGAAAACACTTTCAACTTAACCTGACAAGTGTTTTTCATTCTTCGATGGAACCTAACAAGTGCTTAATGCATTAGTTTAAACCATAGTTTTACTTTGGACCAGTGAGCTTTTTCTCAACATTCAGGAGTTCAAAAAATGCAGTCAGGTCAGGTTCAGGTTGGTGGTGATGGAGAAGATGATGTCCAAATCTTTGGTATCCAATTTGTAAGTATAGTTCTATGTCCAGTGCTTATTATTTTGATAAATATATTAATATTATAGTTGTTTAAACAATCGTGAAGTCTAGTCTAATATTTTTAACCATATCATGGTTTATCAAAATTGTCATGATTGAGCTATGTCTTTGTATGTAATTTAAGTATGAGTATCTTTATATTTTCCTAGTCTAGATGAAATCAAGTTTATCTTTAATATAACGACTATTTTTTAACGACTACCGAATAACGACAAATAAGTTCTTTTAATTATTATACGTTTGAATATTTTTGTTGTATTCTAGATACGATCAAAAGTTCATTAAACGTATATTGATCGGTCTTAAAGTAAGTATATTTTAATATTTTCTATTTTATAGAATACATATATTTCATTATTTTATTTATTTCAACCAATACAATGTATTTACCTAACAAATATGAAAGAAAACCACTTTTTAGATATTCTTTAATTCTAGCATTTTATTGAAGAGTAATTATTTCCAACAATAGAACTTAAACAACTTTCTTTCTTTACAAATCCAAATTTGGTTGTGTTAAAATTTTAAATCACATATCATATTCATGTGAAACGCTACCATACAAATTGGTGGCCCTCTCATGTTTTCTCAACACTGTTTTATAGTTAACTATGAAAAAAAAAAAAACCAAACCAATTACTTCCAAGTTTTCATAATTTATTAAATCCCATTTGTTATTTGGAATATATAGACATTCATCAAAAAACACTATTTATAAGAATTTGTTAATTCTGGTTAAGTGCAATAAATGTGAACTCCAGATTTTTTAACATCATTAGACAGGATTTTGCGTTGACTGCTGCTTCTATGTTGAGTTCACACTAAACTAGACTAATTTAGCAATGAAGACCCTTGTAAATTCATCTCCACTTCCACATTTAATCCAGAAAATGAAACAATCCGAGTGAAGAGAAACAAAACGCACAGAGATTTAAGATAGATAGTTTTAGGAAAGGCATAAAAGGAAGAAACAGCAGAATTTCTATATATCGAACAGGTGTCTCACTAGCTATATATTAAGAGTTGTAAGACAACTGTAAACTCCAGCTTTCTGCTCTTTTTTTCTACACTTGAGTCAGTAGTTACTCGGCTACAAAGTTTCTTGTCCATGTCTGAGAGTTTACAAAACATGGGTCGTGAGAGGTCTGTGCCTACTCCATCTTTGAAGACCACTTCGTCTCTCTTGAAGATCCAAATACTGGTTGTGGATGATGATTCTACTTCTCTTGCAATCGTTGCATCTATGCTTAAAACTTACTGTCCTAGAGGTATATATATGTGAAGATACATATACATCTCATGTTCTTTACCAGATTGTTGTGTGTTTACCCATTTAGATCAGGAGCCTGCAGATACTCCTTGAAGTGACCGACATCTGTTTCGATAAATCCAACATTTTCTCTGAAAGTTTGTGAATTTTTTTGACTACCCTTTTTATTTCTGTGGATGATTTCAACTTGTGCTTGGTTGTTTACATGGATTCTGATCATCAAATGGTCGCTGAGGATGACCTGACGAAGGTTTGCATGCATGTTTTCTTCATTTGATCCATTACTTTGTGCTGTTGTTGATGATATTTTGAGGGAGTGAGAATCAACAAAACGAATTTACTTTCTTTTTTTTGTAAAAAGAAAGCAACAAAAGTTTTTCTTTTTGACCCTTTTTTCAGAATTTTTCATTTTGTATCTTCTGCATATCAGCTTAATTTTTTTTAAAAATTTATAAAGTTTATAGTTAGATTTAATAACCTTTACACTTAATTTATAGCCCGTATTCTTCTTCAATCTAAGTTAAAATATCCCATAAATTTAATAAAAATATTCAAAATATCAACTTTTGAAAATTTAAATTTTTGTATTAAAAAAACTTCTTTCATTTTATTTCATTTACTTTCCTCGTTTTACTTTGATTTAAAATAATTTTGTCGATAATTTCAAATCTTATTACATTAATAATTGTTAATTTTTTATTTTTCTGAGTAAATAACAAAATTATTGCATTTAATTATCTTATTTTAATTATTGTCTTAATTATTTGTTCGAATATTTTTTCTCGACATGTTTATTTTTTAGCTATCTATACGTATATATCAATTTTAATATCTTACTAAAAAAGAAATTAGACTAGGACTCTTAATCCACATCATGTATCCCCAATAAACAGAAGTCTACAGTAATCAATAATTAGATATTACTTGTCACAATAAAACAAACTTTACATTAATCAGAAGCTTTAATTCATTTATCATGTAAATTTCTTATTCAAGCTTCTTAATTTAAACCTGACACAAAATATTATGGAATTGAATTAAATACTCAGCCTAACTTCAACCCAACACTGAACATACTCTATACATATGTATATATAGAGCTATCCCTACACTTATTTGGCCAATCCTCATTCCTTTGGTGAGAACTAAATCAGTTTCAATGGAAGTAGTCATTCTGCAATTAGTATGTCATTACTAGGTAAAAAGGTTCGTTCTTCCTTCATCTCTTGCATACATCTCTTAATATAGATATTGTCTAAGCATTCTTAAGAAAGAAAAAGGAAATTTAGTTCTCATCTAATAAAACATTACCTAAGCTGAACTTATGATGTCTGTATGACCAAAACCTAGTTTCTTGTCTCTATGTTTTTCCAATACAATTCTAACCCACCTTAAGAACCTTGGACATATCATAATGAACGTTACATGCATGCATATGCAAAGTCTATTTTGGAAAAATTATTATTCTGTTACTTCAATTGATTAATATATGTAATAACATTCATTTCCACTCATCTATTGTGTTGGATAGAGAAATTAAAGCATGATTTGAATTCGATATATGCATAATCATCATGTTCTTTTTGATAAATTTGAGACTTCTTGAAGTATATTTAGATCCAAAGCTCGAGTTATCGGTTGTTACTGTAAGAAGTCCTCTGGATGCTTTGTTACAACTTCGGTTGCACCAAGGCTTCTTCGACCTGGTTGTTACTGACCTTTACATGCCTGTGATGAATGGTATTGAACTTCAACAACGCGTGAATGAAGAGTTCAATCTTCCTGTTGTCAGTAAGTGTAATGGTCTCAATTAAAAAACTTGACTTTTCTTCACTGTTTCATATGATTTAACTCTCTTGTTATGGTGCAGTAATGTCCTCGGATGATAAAGAGAGTGTGGTAATGGACTGTTTAGAGAGTGGAGCATCCTTTTATATGATGAAAACAGCTAACCAGAACGATCTCAAGAACATTTGGCAATGTGCAGTGACATCGAAGCAAGGAAAACCTAGTGCCATCATGGAAGGAATACCCTCATCAGGCGAGAAAGTTCCCATTGAAGACATAAATTCTTCAGCTTCTGTGCCCCAAGAAAGGCGCGATGTGAAGGGATCTAGGAAGAAACTGAAAAGGAAAGGTAACAGAGAAGATGAAGATGGAACAGCCCCGAAAAAGGCCAAGGTGGTTTGGACTAACTCACTCCATAACCGGTTTCTTCATGCCATAAGTCACATAGGGTTGGACAGTAAGTAGTGATTTTTTAGCTTAATGATTTTCTTGTTTCGTTTCATTAACTTAAACATGATTTCTTTGGTTGAAGTGTTCATTTCTTAACTTGATAAACGTTTTCAATGGTTTCTCTTTTCATGCTTGGTCCATTCAGAATCTGTTCCCAAGAAGATTTTAGAGTTCATGAGCGTGCCTGGACTTACCAGAGAAAATGTTGCTAGTCATTTACAGGTACGATGCAATGACTTTCAAACTTTCTCATACGATTTCCTGAGAAAGTTTCTTATTTTAATTGCAAAACAATGTATTATATTACATTTTACATGTCTCGGCTAAACTTTATTACTCTAAGATTACATTTTAATAATTTTTGCCAAGTTTTTAATATTTATTTGATAATTCGACCTTTTATAAGCGTTCTTTGTAATAACGACCAATAAAAATTTATAATTACGTATTAAAGAATAATTTATAAATTATAGTGTTTTGAATTTTAAACGTTAACATGATAACAATAAGGGTATTTAACCCATATTATCATAATCTCTAGATTAAGGAAGTACTTAAAACATATATTCTATTTCACTTCTCTTAATCATAAACTATGTCCACATCGTAAATCTTTGATTTCTACTTACTAGCCTGATGAACAAATATGTTAAATTCCTTGCAGAAATATAGGATTTTCCTGAAACGGGTTGCTGAGAAAGGGAATAGCACAATAGCAAACGACTCGTCAGAGAAGGGCCTGAGGTCGACCTTTGCCACTGGACATGCTTCTATGATGCTTCATAGCTTGGAACAACAAAAACAACAACAGTTTCCTGAATTTGTAAGCATGCAGAAAATGGGAGCTCAAATCCAACCAGGACGTCGAGAAACTGTTTCTTTATCACTTGATAGCCCCAACTTCACTTCCCTGAACTTTCCTAATCATCATCAGCTTCCAGTGCCCCTAGATCAACAACAGATTCAAACTCTACCAAGTCCTAACAAAATCTGTAACATTCCATCTGCTTCCGGAATAGGAGATGGTGTGGCAGCTCTCAACAATTCCTCTCCATACCTGAACAATGGACAAGATAACTATGTTGATGGACTGGGACAAAAGAACTTCAATGCAGGTGAAATGTCAAGTGGTATCAATGGATTTATAAATTGGAACTGCAACCATTTCTCCTCGAGTCTTCCATCAATGGGGGATGGTTCTTTCAGTAGCTTGGTTCAGACAGGGAGTGCGACTCCTGACAAATTCTCAGCATCCCTCACTGGCGCTAATCCTGAAAGCAGTTCGATCTTGCCGTCAATTACAGAGAATCAGGATGGCACTGGAAATGGAACTGAAGACATGGACTTTTTAAACTTAATCAGCGATGGATCTACCTTGGATGACATTTTAAATCACCTGCAGCTGAACAGTGACTTTGAAGAAATTCTATCTCACACCACAGCTCCTTATCAGGTAATCTGCAGATGACATCCGCTAATTCATATATTCTTTTAAGGTTATGACACTACAGGACTTTTGTTTTGATAAGTTGATTGGTATTTTCTTATGTCTAGCAACGAGCTGCACAAGGTTTCCAGAACTCAAACTTCCCTGCAAGTAACTCAAACCAACCTGAAGTCAGCTTCTCTACAAGCAATTCATCTCAAGCTCAAGTCAACGACACTCCTTCCAGTGGACTTTCGGATCCTAACTCATATCAGCAACTCACTGCTTGGAATGATCAACACTCTGTCCAGGCACGTCTCTATTTCACATGTTCCTAAGCATAATCAGAAACCTGAACTCTTTAATTGAACCTTCTGCACTTGTACATTCACAAGCTATGAAATTTGAAGAAGTTAACAAGTCATTGTTACATATCTTTATTATGTATAGGTCCAAGGTGGAGGAGGGATGAACTTTAATGGAAATGAAAATCTAGTGGATGCTTATCAACCTAGCTTTATCCAGGTAAGAATCCTTAAATCTCCCAATGAATAATAGGTGTCACCCAAGTCGGCACATGGGATTCACTTATTATATGTATGTGAACCAACAGGACCCTGAAACTATCCTGGATGCTAATGTCGACGGAATGTATTCAGCAGATAATGCAACAGAAGGGATTCAGATTCAGGCATGTGGCTTAGCTATCCAAGTTTAATCCTTTCTAGCTCTCAGAGTAATCTACTTTTCTAGTCAACTTGATGAAAGCTACATTTCTTTAATCTGCAGGATTGGAACGACGAGTTCTTCAATTCCTTGTTTGATGATGACATCTTCTGAAAAGACGGCCTTGGAACTATCATGCAATTCCTTTGGAGGAGAAGTTTTGTAAAGTTGGATTAGAATGAGTCGTCCAGAGACTCGGGTTTTCTATTGCTTTAGTTTGTAAAGAACATATACGGTTCTTGGAGTTTCAGATAAAGACTAGGCGTTGGAACAATCTCCATTTACAACTAGCACAGATGAACATTCTTATTTATATTAAATCTTTCAGAAAGTTCAAAGTAGATCCAAGTTAGATTTCTTGCTTTCAAGCCAAAAAGATTTAGAGAGAGTTTCCGATAATGGTAAGAGCCTTTTTTGGGTTGAATTTAGTATTCAAATTACTGAATTTTGAGGTTGGTAATTTAGGAAATAGATTATCTAATTAAAATTAAATTAACTATAATTAAATAATATTTATTTATTAAGTTTAATTAATATAATCATAATTTAATAATATTTTAAAAAGCCAATTTTCAACTATATATCGCATTAAAAAATAAGTTTTCGTTATATTATAATAATTTTTGTGATACAAATTTAATTTTACATAAAATTTTATTCATTTAAAAGTATTAAAAAATTAAATTTTATTTTATTAAAAATTTTGAAGCATGAATTCACTTTCCCTTCCTTATCTTGTTAGACCTGAGCCCTGTGTTTGTCCTTGGAAGGGCAAAGATGTTGGGTTCCGCGCCTAAAAATCGCTGCTTTTGAGACGCGAAAACAATCTGCACTACTTTTCGAATCTCTTTGATCTCATTTCCTTGTTTGCTTTGTTGGAATTCTTCTATTTTCCGTTTGGCTCCCGAGAAAACGAAAGCTACCCTCCGAGGGGCTTTTTGGTGCGAAAGATATGATTTTCATACCGATTGATAGGTCTGGTTGTTGTGTGCTTTAATATGTGATTAGGGTGTGTGCTTTCTGGCTATAAAGTTCATTTCTTTTATTTAATTTTTTTGTAGATGCTAATTCGTTGAGTGAAGGTGTTACTTGATAGCTATATGTTTGCTGTGTTGACGATTGTGAAGCAGGCAAAGTGAGGCCAATTTTCTGGGGAAATTTTGAGTATGACGCGAGGCAGTCTGAGCTGGGACAGCTATTTAGACGATATAGCGGAGTCCAAAGAGTGGACATGAAAGTCTGGTGACCTTTCTTTTCTTTCCATGCTTGATTGTTTCTTGTGTATTGTGAAATTGGTATCTGTTCGTACATTTCACTGTGCCTACTTCGTAAACGGATTTTGTTGTGTTTGAAATCGTATTTTTGTCGCTTATCTGTTGCAGATTGAATGAATCATAACGTTTGAATCAGGTTTTGGGGGGCTTAAAATAATTGAATGGCAAACATAAAATCCCTTTTTGAAAACTATGTGTTGATTTAAACCATGGAAACTAGTTAGTACACTTTATGATGTTATGATCGTACTTGGTACTTAAACATAGTTAGACAGGGAAGGAGAAATGTCAGAATGATCTGCAATTGTGATGTTATGGAGGTGATATACTTAATCCTGAGTACTATCAGCAAGCTTTTGGGGACTGAATTCTAAATTACTGTCGTTAGATTGTTTAACATGTAAAAAAAAAGGGTAGGCACCATTTTTTTGGTACCTATCCAAATTGACAAAACAATGGTAGGCACCGTTATACCTACCATCTTTGACAATGTTAAGGGGATAGCTGGCCAAATGGCTAGTCATCCCACATGCTCTCTTGCCTATAAATAGGCAAGAGATGAAGAGATGAACTAGCAGCAAAAAAAACAGAGAAAAAAGAGAAGTGAGGTGAGAGAAAAGAGAAAAAAAAAAGACAAAAATATTCTGTATATTTTTGTAGGTCTAGTTTTTTTTTGTAATTTTCCAGTTTTTTCAAGTAGTAAAAGTCTTCTATCCTTGTCCGTAGTTTTTATCCTAATTTGGGGGTTTTTCACGTAAAATCTATGTGTTCGTTACTATTCCCTTCAGTCCTATTTAGCTGCGAACCTGCTCTAATCCGGTCGATTTTCACAACAA
>JANZXR010000006.1:37006244-37049503 GCA_027575705.1 Erythroxylum echinodendron
GTTCTATTCATCCGCTCTGCTACTCCATTTTGTTGAGGAGTGTATGCCGTCGTGAACTGTCTTTTGATGCCTTCTTGCTTGCAGAATTCATCAAATTCTTTACTAGTATATTCACCTCC
This sequence comes from Erythroxylum echinodendron, assembly GCA_027575705.1. Classification (NCBI taxonomy): domain Eukaryota; kingdom Viridiplantae; phylum Streptophyta; class Magnoliopsida; order Malpighiales; family Erythroxylaceae; genus Erythroxylum; species Erythroxylum echinodendron. Next base: position 37,006,364 of record JANZXR010000006.1, read on the forward strand.
ATTATTTGACCGTAAACACTTGATATTCTTACCAGATTCAAGTTCTACCCGCGCTTTGTAAAATTTGAAAGTTGGAAACACATCTCCCTTCCTTTTGAGAGGAAACACCCAACATCTCCTCGAATAATCATCAATCAATGATACAAAGAAATTTGCTCCTCCTAAGGATGTAACCGGTGCTTGCCATACATCAGAGTGAATTAATTCTAGAATGTCTTTGCTTCTGAACTTTGATGTGTTGAACTTCAATCGATGCTGCTTACTCACAACGCAATGCTCACAGAAAGGTAGTGATACTTTTGTGAGACCTGGAAGTAGATTCTTCTCTGCAAGTATCTTCATCCATTGTTCTGACATATGTCCAAGCTTTCTATACCACGTCATTGCAGATTTATTATCTGGACTAGTCACTGCAACGGATACTTCTCCTTTTTGCAAAGTTACTCCCTTCAGCATATACAGATTTGCAACAATCTTTTCTGCTCTCATAAATACCAGCGCCCCTTTAATCACTTTGATGATCTTATTTTGAATCTCAAATCTGAAACCGAGATCATCCAGTTGTCCTACAGACAACAGATTCTTCTTCAGGCCCTCTACATGTCGCACTTTTTCAATAGTCTGAGTTGTCCCATCATACATATTTAATTTGATGGTACCAATACCAACAATCTTCAGAGCTTGATCATTACAGCTGTACACGAATCCCTCAAAGACAGATTCATATTAATGGAACTAGTCTCTTCGAGAGGTCATATGAAAAGTAGCTACTGAATCGAGAAGCCATACATCAACAAATCTTCTCTTGCCTCTAATAGTCGTTGCTGCTTCACAGACCATTGCTCCTCTATCATCTGAAGTGTTTGCCGCATTTCCTTAAGGAATAGAATCTTTCTTATTTAGATTCCAATAATCCTTCTTCAGGTGCCCTTTCTTGCCATAATTGTAGCACTTGAAATTCTTCTTACTCTTGGATTTTGATCTACTATGACTATGACTCTCACTTGGGCCACGTTTCATTGATCTTCCTCTCTTCACCGCCAAGGCCTCCGCTTGTTGCGAATTTGTCAGCCTGTCTTCCTTACTCTTGCGCCGACTCTTTTCTTCTAAAATAGCAGCTGCAATATTGTTGAAGACTAGAGTATCTGTGTTGTTTGTTAGATTGATGACAAGTTGATCATACGAATCTGGTAGACTTTGGAGTAAAAGTTCTGCACGTTCACTTAGCTCTATTGTGTGCCCCAATAATATGAGTTGGGAAAATAGAGTATTTAAAGTGTTTAAGTGCTCCGTCGCCGAAGTGAATTCCGTCATACGTAAAGTGTATAGTTTCCTCTTTAGAAAAATTTTGTTGTGGAGTGATTTGGCCTCGTACAATTTTGTGAGGTGATCCCAAATCTCTTTTGCTATCTTCTTCTCCTCTATGCTTGACAACACTCCATCTGCTAGTGCCAGATGAAGATTTGCAATAGCATTCCCATCCATCTCATTCCACTTTTCATCTGTGACTCCAGCTGACCGTTCATTAATGGCTGCCAGACAATTATCTTTTCTCAAGATAGCTTTCATCTTGAGCTTCCACAATGAGAAATTACGCCCATTACAGTTTTCAATCTCAAATTTTGCTACCATTACTTCTATCACGAACAGAATTTAACTCCTACTATTTCACGTGAATAGTACCCCCGTATGTATGAACAGTACCCCCATATATGTGAATAGTACCGTATGTGTAAATAGTACACCAAGTAAGTTCTCAAGAAAGAGAGGTGAGTCACAAACGGACACGCTTAAGTACCAAGTCTTTCCTTAGCCAGAACTTTCCTAGACATGCACTTCTACACTACCACATCAAAGCTCCACCACACCAAAAGAACCTTTTTCCAAGAAAATCTTTTCTGATGTGGAAGATCAGTCAAAACTGTGACCACAGAGCATACTCCGAATTTTCAAGAAGAACACACTTTGTCTCTGATACTACTTGTTGTGAAAATCGACCGGATTAGAGCAGGTTCGCAGCTAAATAGGACTGAAGGGAATAGTAACGAACACACAGATTTTACGTGGAAAACTCCTAAATTAGGGTAAAAATCACGAGCAAGGATAGAAGACTTTTACTACTTGAAAAAACTGGAGAATTACAAGGAAAAATTAGACCCACAAAAATATACATAATATTTTTGTTTCTTTTTTTTTCTCTTTTCTCTCACCTCACTTCTCTTTTTTCTCTGTTTTTTTGCCGCTACTTCTTCTCTTCATCTCCTGCCTATTTATAGGCAAGAGAGGATGTGGGATGGCTGGCCATTTGGCCAGCTATCCCCTTAACATTGTCAAAGATGGTAGGCACAACGGTGCCTACCATTGCTTTGTCAATTTGGGTAGGCACCAAAAAACGGTGCCTACCTTTTTTTTTGTGGGTCTAGTTTTTTCTTGTAATTCTCCAGTTTTTTTCAAGTAGTAAAGTCTTCTATCCTTGTCCGTAGTTTTTATCCTAATTTGGGAGTTTTCCACGTAAAATCTGTGTATTCGTTACTATTCCCTTCAGTCTTATTTAGCTGCGAGCCTGCTCTAATCCGGTCGATTTTCAAAACATAACATGATATCATGGGTTTCACAATTTTGATATGGCTTGTAAGAAATTAGAACTAATGAGTGCAAATAATTTGATGACTGATAACTTTGCTCGCACACCCCATGCACAATGCCGATGAGCCTGCAACTTCAACATAAACTTCGTGAGGATGAAGTCATACTACCGTGCCTCTAGCAGTAACGCCTACCACCAATACCACTTGTATCGCTATTTGAGTACTTGATTCGGCAGCTGCAATTGTCCGCTGCTGAGTTTCAGATGGGGCTTCAGGATGTGTTAGGAAAGGAAGGAAAATGCTGGATATTTTTGGGAAATACATAATCTTCATGGCTAATGGAAGCCCTTGAGGTTAATGTTTCTTGGGTGTGCCAAGCTTCCTCTTCTTGTTTTTAGAAGATTCATTCTCGTTCTCATCTCCAATGACGGAATCATTACCAATTTCCCTCAAGTCACTATTGCCTTTCATTCCTTGTGACTTTTTCTCTGCCATCAATCTTGGACATGTTTCAAGTTACTAACCTCAAAGCGGAGGCATCAGAATATGGAGAGGACACACTAGATTCACTGACCCATCACAAGACAGCCACTCTTGGATTGTATTTCCTTGACATCATTTAGTCCATGCATAAGGTCTATTACTACTTTTATTATCACTTTGTTTATAAATTTGAGAAAAGTTGGCCAAAATTTTATTCAAGGGTCTGGTTTTAATTTCATGAAGTGCTCCTCACGAGACTACCTTCACATATCCAAGAATCCTTAAACGCTTACCTTGTTGCTTTTAGTGGAATATATTAGTGTAATATTCTGCTTATGTACTTCTATTCTTCATATCTATAGGATTTCCTTTTATTTATATGGAAGGTGAGAGATATGCTGAAGATGCAATTTGTGGGATTGACACCGGGTGGAATTTGGTCCAAAGAATCATCGACTTTGTGTAGAAAGGAAAAAGGTAATTCATTCCTTTTTTATATAGTTGGTATGAACTTTACGTTGAGTTGTGCCTTTGCATTAGTTGTGCATATCCATATAGTATTTATTTATTAATTGCTCTTTTAGTTCATATTCTTTCTTCAATAGGATTGCTTGGTATTCATGCACGTAATTTTGAACTTAGCATCGGTTTTCCGTATGGTGTTCTTTTGGTTTATCAGCAAGAGAGAGGCATAAGAAGGCATGATGACCTATCTCAACTTAAATTCTCACGATACTAGGACAAGGGACTTAGAAAGGCACTTTAAATTATATGGGAAGATAGTGACTGTAAGGATTAGAAGAAACTTCTGCATTTGTTCAATATGATCTACAGGATCATGACTCCAAAGCCTTCAAAGCTACAAATATGATGTTTGTTTCCTCTCCTGAGGAGCCCTCTTCCCGTCCTTTTTAACGAGCATGTAAGTTTGAAGCTTTAATTTCTCCACTTATCTTGGTTTGTACTTTGACTGCATTGTATTGCAAGTTGACGGATCGAGTAATTTCAGTAGAATATGCAGTCAGATGATGACAAGAGAATAAATAGAAACAGTTCTGAAAAGGGTCGTGATAGTTCACCAGAGAGGTGAAACTATGATCGGAAACGGCCTTAGAAGTCCTTAACAAATCGAACGGAGAAGCCGTGATTATGGTCGTGGTCGAGGCCATTGTCGTAAAGAGAAGCCTAGTCCGGACTACGGATGCAACCTGACCCGAACCATTTTGACATTGTTAAGGTTTATAAAGAGCGTGAAATAAGGAGTTCTGGAGTGCCAAACTTTGTAGTTAGAACATTAATCTACAATTGTGTATACTATAATTAGCTTTAAAAATTTTGCAGGTTTGAACTCGAGTCTAAGCCAAATCGGAGTTGAATAAGCTCGTCCTAGCCTGAGTTTATTCAAGTTTTGGACAAATTTGAAAAGTTCAAGACTATTTGTTAGGTTAGATTTGAGTTTTTCAATCTGAACTTAGCTCTAAAAAGTTCAAATTAGTCTATTAAAATTAGAATTTATTTTACGTTTTATTATTTTGAATCGTAAAAAATACGAGATAAAAAAATTAAAATTAATCATTAAATTTAAATCTAAATTTAATGTAATTAATAATTTCTAAATTAGAATAATTATAAAAATTAAGTAAAATTGAAAAAATAATAACTAAGTGAAATTTTGCTAATTTTGAGTTTGGGGTCTTTAATTAAAATTAAGTAAATAAATTAATTTTAAAAATTAAGGAAAATTAATTTAATAAATTATACGAGATATTTTAATTATTAAAAAAATAATTACTTATTTTAAATAAAACATTTTTATATTTATTTCTTTCTTTTTTTTTATTTTCTTGATTTTTTTCAGGTAAAAAAGCTTCGCTTGCAGTTCGGTGCCTAAAATTTTCCCGACCAAACAAAAAGTAATCCCACTGGTAAAAACGTAGGTCCCACAAATTGCGGTTCCTTTTTCAGACACTGATTTATATCTAATCTTAACAACTCAGTACTCTTTCAACTGCCCCCGCGTGGAGTTAACCTCCGGCGTTTAGGGTCCAAATCTTTCTAGTGAAGTCCACCGCTATAAGGCGGCGAGTTTGATAAACTTCAGTTTCATTTAGGTGTAAGTCACTATCTGAGTAATGTATGCTTTCGACCAATCAGGACTGTCACGTAAAAGGGCACATTGATTAGATTGACCCACTCCCTCCATCATCGCCGTCAAATTATCATCACGGTGGGCTCCACCAAAATCTCAATGGCCACAGTTATTTGCCTTCCATTTGCTGGTATCATGCTGCTCCAGATTGCTGGTTTGCGTCATCCTTTCACATTTTTTCTACAAATTCTATTATCCTATTCGGCTTTGTTTATCTTTGACCTTGTATGAGAATATGTTGTCTATTACTATAGACCATTTTATTAATATTATTAATATATAAGTTGAAAATTTGTGATACAATTTTCTTGGGACTTATCGGTAGAATATTTCACTGGCCTAAAGTCATAATAAAAAAGTTTTTCCTGATTTATGTGTTATAACTCACATTTACTCTGGCCAAAATAGTAATTTTTTATTTTAAAATTAGAGATAAAAATAATTAAATTTTAAATTTAAGTTATGTAATTTGAACGAATTAAATGGTTCAAAATCTTATTAAACTCTCGGATTTGTTTTGCATATTTACTAAGATAATTAAAAATTATTGTAATGAAATAGATTATAATTATAAAACTAACATTAGCATTAAAAATAGTTTTAATTTGATAGTTAATTAAATTAAATCCTAAAAGAATTACAAATTAAATTAAATCGAAACCATTGAGTCATAGGTTAGCCTATGGCCCGGCTTATTGATATCTCTAATCTTCACCGGGATGGATCTTTTAATATTCACAATTTCATAGCTCTTTCACTTTCTATGTTATTTACTTTTAATTTCACAATTTGAATTACATTGATTACTTTAACATTTAAAAAAAGGAGAAATAAGAGCTTCATCTTTTTATGTTGAGCATTATAAATTCTTATTTTTGGCCAATTTAGTCTCTTCCATGACCTTTTTTAAAGAATAACAGTTTTAATATTTTAAATTTTAATTTAGTGTCAAATTTTTAAAAATTTTCAATTTAGCAATTAATATTTTAAAACTTGTATAAATCAGGTCAAATTTTATTTTTAATAAAATAATGTATTTTCCAAAAATTATATGAATATTTATATATTAACCACATCAACAAAAACAAAAACAATACTTTCAATTTATTTGTATAAATTTTGAAAATTTATTCACTCGATTAAAATTTTTAGTACTAAATTAAAAAATTCTCAAAATATTAATCCACTTTTGAATCTATTATCACTTTTTTAAATTTAAAAAGACTAACATCTTATTTTTGAATTCAATAATCATTTAAATATGACCTTTTTTATATTTAAGTTAAATGAGAATTGGTCTACTTTCAACATCTAACATCCTTCACATTTCTAAAGCAAGTACTAACTTTAGTCTCTTTAGCTTTTCATTTTCTTCTCCTTTTGTCAAATTCGACTTTTGTGACTTTGGTCAGAACTCACAAAGTCGGCCGATCGACCCGTCGGTACGGCTTTTTTAGAAGTGATCCAAATAAGACGTATGCATTGCACCGAATGCAAGATGTAATGAATGCTCGTGTGGAAAAAACAAAAGAAGAAGAAGAAGAAGCAGAATAGGAGAACCGTTGACACGTGGCAACAACCCACTATAGGGAAAACCCCACGCCATGTTTGTCCCTTTTAGGAACCAAATGGGAATGGCATTTTTATATCGGAGAAGACAACTAAACAACAAGCAAAACGTCAAAGATGAAGTCCTAGGATTCTTCTATTAGAACACAGATTAGATTCAGTTAGATTAAAACTGCGGCTTTAGCAGTTTAGATTAGGGTTCCAACCATCATGTAAACTGACATTTGTATAGACTATATAGATATCATCCTCATTTCTTTTGACGTTTCCATAAATTTGTTGACTATTGTGGTGACTTCCATTGAAAATGAAGTCATGTAACTAAAGAGTATTAAACTGTAAATAATCAGATATTAAAATTTACGTGAATGTTAAATATAATTAAATTTTCACATTAGATATTAATTTAACTAATATTAAAAAATAAGTCTTTACAAATAATCCCTTGTAAAAATTGTTATCAGACATATATAATTACTATCTATAATAGTATTTTTTAACTCAATCTTTCAACTCAAGTAAAGCTGTGTATTACTGCACTTCTTCAAATGTTGCGTGTCAGCAAGATTTATATTTAATATTGTTGTTGTTGTTGTTGTTGTTATTACAGTCTTTTTAAATGATAGTTCGTAAGTTGTAACTTTGATATGATTCATATGTTCTGTTTGTAGAGATTGAGCCATGAGATATGCTTTAAGGTTATCGCTACTTTACCAGTGGACAGCTTTCATCGATGTTTTGGGATGTGTTATGGGAGAGGTGATAAGATTAAGAGGGAAACAAAACGGTTTAAACTATGAGTTTACTTGTTAGACTCTCATTGGCATAGCTTAACTTCTTGTTTACATAGGGTTATAGTAGATTTTCAGACAAGGATTTAGTAAGTACAGTCTATCTTCGAAGCAAACAAAGAAAGAACCAAAAGGGTCACGGTCGAAGAACATAACGTTTCGATAAACCAGTTAAAACATGTTTGTCAGTTGGCATTTGGCAATTTTAAGCTAGAAATAATCTGTCCAATTTAAGTAACGAACTTAGCAGAAACATAATCTGGTAAGTGTTCTTGTTCAATTGGTGTCTTTTTGTTCACTACTCCTATGTTCTTTCATTCTAATCCTAGAAACACGAATCATCGATCTGGACAAAACATGTTGAAAATGCAGACAGAGCTTTTGTTCTTATCAGAACTCAACCCTTGTCTAAGAGCATTGTCTCGAGTGAACTTGCCAAATGAGTTGTGCTTTGGGCGTAGGTTCATAATGTTGGTCGATGATTGTGCAAAAAGACTTGGTTGCGTAAAAATGTTTTGGACTGATTAAATTTTTTATTTTTTGTTTTTATCTTTAAATTTAATAAAAAAATTAAAAATGTTTAATTCCTATTTTTATTTTAGTTTCTTACCGTAATAAAAATTATGAATAATTTAATTTTAGATTATATGTTAAATTATTTAGAATTGTGATAATTTAATTAATTTAAATATTAATTTTTAAAATAAAATAATTTTAATTTAATAATTACTGATAAATATAATTTAAATTTAAAATATATAATATATAATTTTTAAATAAAATACTTTTAATTTACTAATTACTAATAAATATAATTTAAATTTAAAATACATAATATATATTTTTAAATAAAATACTTTTTAATAATAAAAAATTAATTATATATTATTTATTTTAATAAAATATTTAATTTTAGTAGTAAAACTATTTATCTTTAAATTTTATATAATATATAATTATTATCAGTAATAAGAATATACTATATTTACAACCAAACAATTTTTATTTTTATTTAAAAACAATACTAAAAATTAAAATCCTAAAAATACAATTTTTAATTCAATCCAATGAAACGAAAATTATGTCGTTAGTTTTAAGTTAAATTAGATCAACTTCAATTTTTAATAATTTTTAATTTAACTCAAAAACTAAATAACATTATATACAAAGAATTACGATATAATTAATTAGAGATAATTATAAATAATAAATACATAATTACTCTTGCTAAAACATTACTTGTAGCGAAAGCATAGCATTTTGGAGTGGTCTTTCGGTTTCAACGCAGCTAATCCCTTTTGTACCTTTCCAAGCTTTCTGTTTCTTTTTTGGGTTGGTCATCAATTGTGTCAAGTGTAGTCTCAAATCTGATCCTCAATGTGGATCGGAGAGAATCACCGAAAGGGTCTTTAAAGACAACACACAAGGTCTATCTAACAAGACCCAAACAAACCAAAACAAAACAGAAAAATGAGAAAAAAAAATCATGGGATTTGGACCCTTTGAAGGATGAATTCAAAACCCTTGTTAGGAAGCAATACAAACACTTTCCAAAAAAGCATTATGGAATGGGCATTGCAAGCAAAGCGTGCATGAGGCACACATAACTTTCCTTTTATATATAATTTCACTACACACGTTTTGGAGACCAAGGCATGTATCAAAGTTTTCGAGAGTCAAAAACTCAAGAAAGGGGTCCCAAACGATGGGCTAAGTGGAGGGAGACTAACCCACTAATGGTTTAGCAACAATGGGTATCGGCCACTTGGCAATACTTCTGTAGCAACAGAGACTTCTCACTTCTTGGAGTGGTCAGTTTTGGACTTGTAGTGTGAAACTGTGACTTTTAGACCACAGCTCCTTGAGAATAGGAAAAAAGAAAATCAAAGCTGACTTTGTTTTCCATGTTATATATATATCTTGTTCTGTTCATATAGACTCCAAAATTGTCATTTAGTTGCCTATATTGTGATTAATGCTCTTATGTAATCCATTCCTAATTTCTGCCTCAATCCCATTATCCCATTGGGTTTCAGTGGAAATAAAATGTTAACAACTAACTTTTGTTTAATCTATCAATACCAACAATAAAAGGTGGTCATGTAGTAATAAAAAATTCCTCTTTCTCATGTACATCATACATGGTCATTCCCAACATAAGTCCAGATGTGCCTGTCCAAATAACCATTTTTATGTAATTTAGACCTATGAAGTATTTTAAATATATTGTTAGTATTATTTTAATAATATTGTGATCCAATGAACATCATTTTGATAAAATTAAAGTGTAAAGTAATTCTCCACCCATGATAATAATAAAGATTTAATTAGACATTTTATGAAATATTGAACTATAAATGATTGAGAATAGTATTTTTATTAATTAAGAGAAAGATTGCGCATTATTCAATTTTCTTACACCTCACATTTCAACGGGATTTATACTACATGTTGTTGTTATTGTTGAAGTATATATTACGCAAATATAATATTAAAAATTTTATTCAAATATTTATTAAAATTACAGCTATAACTCCAAAGTCTTACATAAAATCTTAATTATAAAAGGAGACAACCGACTACTTGAAGAAATAAGATTGAAATTTAAAATAATTAAAAAATAAAAAATATATGTATATATAATAAAGATTATTAATTTTGAAAACAATGATTAAAATAATATTTTTTTAATTAATTCACGAGATATTTTAAAAAGGTCAACTATAAAAAGGCGTCTTTAAATCATCACACGCTATAAGTTTTTAAGGCTGAGGTCGGCCGTCTCTTCTCTCTCTTCAAAAACCCCTATAAAACCCCCTTTAATCTCAACTTATTAAACCCCTCCTCCCATTCTTAAACTAATATCTCTTATCTTCCTCTGCTTCTGTCTCTGTCTCTATCTCTCTGTTTCTCCAACACAACACTGTCCGAGCCTAAACCCGATTCTTCTGCTTTTATTTACAACTTGACCGAAATGTGCCAACAGAACTCTTCTTGTCTGTCCTCTCAGTGCAATCCAGGCTACTCAAACCTTCCATTAATGGAGGACCCAAAGAGCAACAACGTACCATTAATGGAGGACCCAGAGAGCAACAACGTACTTACCCCATTGATCACCAAAGGACCAACATGTAACCAACAAAAGAAACAAACCAGGAAGCCACAAAAGACCCACCTGTCTCTTGCTATCCAAGAGGCCATATCCATTTCCAAAATTGCTCTCCCCATGATCCTAACCGGTCTCTTGCTTTACTCTCGCTCCATGATCTCTATGCTTTTCCTTGGACGTCTTGGGGAATTAACTCTAGCCGGTGGCTCTCTCGCTGTTGGTTTTGCCAACATAACTGGCTACTCTATCCTCTCTGGTCTTGCTATGGGGATGGAACCAATTTGTGGGCAAGCTTTTGGTGCCAAAAGACACACCCTTCTTGGCCTAACTTTGCAAAGAACGGTGCTTTTGCTCATCTTAACGTCGCTGCCCATTTCATTTCTGTGGCTAAACATGAAGACAATACTTATGTTTTCTGGTCAAGATGTAGCCATAGCCACAGAGGCTCAATCATATCTTCTTTTCTCAATCCCTGACCTCTTGACTCAATCTTTTTTACATCCCTTACGAATCTACCTTAGGACTCAGTCCATTACCTTACCTCTAACATGTTGTGCCACTCTATCAATTCTTTTGCATGTACCCATCAACTACCTTCTTGTCACACACCTTAACATGGGAATCAAAGGTGTTGCTCTTGCTGGTGTGTGGACTAACTTCAACCTTGTTGCCCTTTTGATCATCTACATCCTTGTGTCTGGTGTTCACAAAGAGACTTGGGATGGCTTGTCAATGGAGTGCTTTAAGCAATGGAAAACCCTCCTGAATTTGGCTATCCCAAGCTGTGTTTCAGTGTGCCTTGAATGGTGGTGGTACGAGATCATGATTCTGCTCTGTGGACTGTTGATGAACCCAAGAGCAACTGTTGCTTCAATGGGCATTTTGATTCAAACCACTTCACTGATCTACATATTCCCATCTTCTCTAAGCTTTAGTGTATCAACAAGGGTAGGTAACGAACTAGGAGCTAACCAACCAAAAAAAGCGAAGTTTGCAGCCATTGTAGGGCTCTCTTTCAGCTTCATGTTAGGGTTCCTAGCTCTGTGTTTCGCAACTTCTATTAGGAAGATATGGGCAAGCATGTTCACACAAGACCAAGAGATCATCACCTTAACATCACTTGTTTTGCCAATAATAGGACTTTGTGAGCTCGGAAACTGCCCACAAACCACCGGCTGTGGTGTGCTGAGAGGAACAGCGAGACCAAAAGTCGGAGCCAACATCAACCTCGGTTGCTTCTACTTAGTGGGCATGCCAGTGGCTATATGGTTAGCATTTTTTACAGGTTATGACTTTGAAGGGTTATGGCTAGGTCTATTAGCTGCACAAGCTTCGTGTGTGGTCACCATGCTCATGGTTCTGGGTCGCACCGATTGGGAAGGTGAAGCACAGAGAGCAAAACAACTGACTGGTTCAGGTCTTCTTGTTGTTAATGTCGATGAAAAGCAGCCAAGTAAAGCTGAAACCATCGATGATTCTTCACATTTGGGTGATAATACAGATGGTCATGATAATGATTCGCTTGTTTAAGTGGTTTTTCTTTTTTTTTCTTTCATCGTTTTTTGGATCTTTTGTCTCTAGCTGTACAGAGGAGGGTCCAGACTCCAGAGGTTGGGATTGAGGAACGGTCTTTAATTTTGTCTTCTTCTTCGGGGTAATGAAACGGAGTTCAACTTTAACTGTTAACTTTAGTAAAATAAATACCCTAGTACGCCATGGAAGTACCTTAAAGGAATACTTTTGTTCTATAGAATTATTTAAGATGTATCCTAATCAATCAAAATCAAAGCTTTTACAGTGTACATTGTCCCTTTCTTCTTTTTTCTTCTTTGAATCATTCTGTCTCTAATGCCTTCAACTTGAGCCAAGAACAGTAGACTCCGAGAAGGTGAACAAGAAAAGGTCATTGACAAATACACTTTGAATTTTCAGGGTAATTTTTTCCTGTTCTAATTCTAAAAATATTTTGTTAATTAAAATAATTTTTAAAAATTCTTAGTATTTCTAAGTCTAAAATGGGATTTTTTTCAAATTTTTTTATTTCAAGCTTTAAAAAGAATTTTTTTCATTAAAGTATATTAAGTTATGATTATCTTAATCCAACTATATCAAAGTCTAACTATATCTTAATTTAAACATAAAAAATTGAATAATTATTTTTTATTATATTAAATGAATTAATTAAATTTGTTTTCACAAATTTTAATATTGTAATGTATTTTTAAAGTAAATAAATAAAATTATATTAAACGTTATAATACCTCATTATTTATATTTTTTTCATCAAACATCAAATCTCACTTGCTACATTACATGGGACTTCATGGAATATTGAGAAGGTTGACTCTAATTATATAATTCATACCTAACACTTGTCTCACTGTAAAACATGATATATAAACACACAAAAACTACTAATCTACTGCGTTATATATATATTACATAGTATTGGATTATCGAATAACCCAGGAACTCGGTCTCGTTGATGAGTATACTTAAGGAAGATAGTATACCTATATATATATTCAATGCTTTTTAGAGTATGAGAAGCCGACCCTCCATTAAAATAGTGCAAAGCAATGACTTATTCTCAAGGAATTGAAGAGGTTACATATACATAGGCCACGTCCATAGTAATTGTTTACTTGTAAGCAATAAAAATCAATAGGGAAAGTACAAGAACATGTCCTGAATAGGTTAAAATTGGTTGTGGAGATCTTGACCACACATTTTAATAATTATGAATATCAACAATATTTGTCCTTAAAACGACGACGTAACACCACGGCCGGCAACCAACCAGCTTGCTCTTCATATCTCTTTTCTTTCACATTCGATTCTAATGTATATTCTGAAGATGATCAGAACGAAATGGAAGTCTCTCTGATCCATAGAGAAGTTATGGTTTTGTTACCAACTTTTTGAATAAGGATTTTATGATAATGTTATAAATAAAATTATTTTGTACAATAAAAAAAGCTTTTATAACAAATGGGATATATAGTTCTTGAAACATGTGTTTTATCCATCTATAGTCAAGGCAAGCTTAGATTTCTAATTAAGAATAGGACTATGTATTAGTAGACTTTTTTAGATTCTGTGTTAATTTTTACTACGTTATTGTCGTTGTCGTTGTCGTTGTCGTCGTCAAGAACGAGTAATAAGAGAAAGAACAAGTCGCACTTTCAATTTGCAAAGTCAATTAATTTCAGAGTCGCAAATTAGACTCGTTGGATCTTTCCACTTAATAGTACACTAATGGACCACTTAGGTCTACTGCTTTGAATAGGATAATCAACTTATAAATCATAATTTTCAGGTTTAAGATGGTGCGGAATACATTTCTAAGTATACGTAATTAATCACTTAACAAGTAATCATCGAATTAAGTCTACTACTTTAACTTGTAATAGCATTTCGTGAGCTATAATCCAAAAGACTTGGACCATCTAAGGATGACTTAGTGTTATTAACACATGTCAAAGTCGACGTCTCATTATATATAGGACGAAGACAGAGAGATCAGGGTTCTGGTTTTGTGGTTTCGTTGACTGTTTATGGTTATCTTAAACTTATACCGAACCCATCAACTTCTCAATACTATGACATTTCTAAAAACCTTTGACGTGATCAACTTCTCTAAGCGTGAAAAATGGGGCAGACCATCCATCGAGTTGACCCGTGCAAGACTCTTGCATGCAACATGTATGTGTATTACAAGATCCCATCTTGAGAAATGACAAGTGATTTTCTTAATAAACAATATCTTATAAAAGCAACATTTTAAAAAACAAAAACGAACCAAAAATTATACTAGTAAAATAAAAAATTTAAGATTTAAAAGTTCAACTGATATTAAACTATTGTAAACTTAGTATATAATAAATATTAAATAAAATTAAAAAATGATATTACCCTTGTCTATTAAAAAGTTAAATTTTAATTAAAGAAAAATTTGTTAAAAAATGGTCTATTCTGAATTATGAAAACTAATTATTTTACAAAAAATAACCAATTAATTGTCAATAACAATAGTTATTAAGATAAATAAAAAAGAAAAATTAGTAGATTCAAAGTATTTAAAGTCAAATTAGTTTAATTTTTTGATCATTAGATAAACAAATAAATTTTTACGTAATTTTCAAAATTTAATCTTAATATATAATTACTTTTTATATTCATGTACCGAAAATTTAAAAAAAACATACTAATCATTCTAATAATATTATTGATGGTATTCCAAAGATCACTCCTTACTAATACACAATAATATTACCGTAAATAACTTGATAAATCAAAGAGGTAGAACCAAATAGTGAGTTAGAACCAACTCATAAATAAACATTATGATTTTTTTTCAATGCATGCTTAGGGATTGTCATTACATTTATACATTGAAATCGAAGACCAATAACAAATGAAAGTGCCCATTATAATCAAATTTAAAAAATTAAGCATGATTTGAAAAGTAAGATTATGACTAATGAAAAATTAAACAAGAGGAATATAATGCACGCTTCTCATACAGTATTTAATATAACATTATATTATTAAAAATTCTTTAAAATACAGTAATGTGCCCTTTGAGTAATCAAGAGAACAATATTAAGTGCATTAATAATCTTGAAATGATCGCAGATTCTTGGTCAATCAACCCTGTGGCTCTTTAGAGTCTATACCTACGTACCTCTTAAAAGCTGCCAAACATCAAAGTTAGGGATGTCATTTGTTAAATAATTGAAGATTAGCATATCAAATTTTTTGTTTTAATTACTCTATATTAATTTTATTTTATTTTATATAAATGTATGGATAAAATTTAATAAAATATGATAAGAACTTCATAATCGATACAAGAAATTCAAATTTTTGAATATTTAGAAAACAAATATTAAGTGTATTGGTAATCTTGAAATGATAGAAGATTCTTGGTCAATCAACCCTCTGCCTCTTTACAGTCTAGACCTATATGTACCTCTTTAGAGTTGCCAAACATCAAAGTTAGGGACGTCATTCCTTGAATGATATAAGATTGGATCTATGGCTCAATGTCCCAAAAAATGTATAGTCTTCTTCCTAGTTGCTTGACCTCCATGGCTCCATCGCTCAAAAGATGAGATTTTCTTTTCTTGAAGTAAATGATTTATCAGAGAGCTCTCAAGACTCAAGAGCCTTCTTATATTAGAAGCTATAGATTAAAGTATTAGACTCACTATGTGAGTTCTCTAATGAATATTTAAATTAATATTTTAAAAATTATATTAAAAATTAAAACTGATATAATAAGATATTTAAAGTGTAATGGTATATAATAAATATACATTATAAACTATAATAAGTAAAAATAATAATAAAATGAAATATTTTATAAAAATATCAATATTTATTAAAGTTTAATTGATTTACAGCAAACATAATAATTCAATCTAAAATTAAAAATAATTCTTTTTAATAATATTTTCTAACGGACATGAGGAGTCAAAAATGATGAAATAAGAGCATTTTGATAAAAATTTGAGGTTATTATTGTTCATTGAAAATTTTGAATTTTAATCAAGGAAGAAGAATGTTAAATCTGTATAAAGTTTTAATGATTAAATTGGTCAAACCGACCTAATTTTTTAGTCCTTTATTTAAATTAAAGCTACTATCTAATTTCAAATTATGATTTATTATAAAATTCTAAATTTATAATGTATATTACATGCAACTAATAATTTGTGTACTTTATGAATTTTCCGTTTAAAAATAAAATAAAATTCACTTTTGACTCGTCTCCCCAAAATGATTGAACGTTGCAATTCATTCAATCATGTCTCCAACTCCAAGTTTGTATACTATTAATATTGCTAACGTAATTCTAAGATTCATAAGAGAAGGGATTTGCTGGGAAGACAAACAAGAGGACGTTGGAAGACCTTTCGGCTTGATCTCTGTGTGATTGTCTGAGTTATGTTCATATGTTTGAATAAAGAAAGTTGATGGTGTAATCAAAAGCATTACTAATGACCTAAGAATATGGCTCGGTGATACCGCATAGGGGACCCCTTACATGGTATATTCAATATATAAAAAATTACCAAAAATTATACTAATTTTATGTATAAAGTAATAAAAATATATATTACCACTAGATAATCATATTTTTCAATTAATATCGGACTTCTTAAAAAATAAATATTTTTGGATAACTCGAGGTGGTAGTTTAAATGCTTTTTTTTAGAAATTAAAATCAATTAGAAATAATAATAAAAATGTGTAAGGGTACATCGAAGGATAACCTAACTATAACTCAAAGGAGTAAACGATGTCGAACAAACCAATAAACACCCTATTCTAACCATAAGTCCATACGGTGCCGTCTCCAAGTAAAACAAGACGAGATCGTTTAACTATTAGGGTAAAACGAATTCGTTCTTTCATTTGTAAAAGTTAGAGGGTTCTCGATATGGGAAGAGGACGAAGGCAAGAGAGAGTTTCTAGCTCGATCTATGCAGCTTATCTTTTTAAAATGGATCAATGCTGCGTGGAGGAGAACTTAAGCACAGGTAACCTAATTTTCTACAAATTTGTGATATTAATCGCGATTAGGGCATAAAGCTTTCCCTTATCAACAGACTCTGGTGAGTAATGAGTCACGTTCAACTTTTTAAGGTAATAACTTGAGTTACAATCTCGTCAATGTTTACTTGAATTAATCAGCCTACATGTGCCTCGTTATACCCTAATCGTCAATTTCAAAGATGGATGTATACCTAAGTTCAATTTTGAGTAATGAATAGTTATTGTTGTTGTTGAATGTTTTATATATATTGTGTTATAAATTATTTGGATGAATGTGAAGGTTTCATTTAAGTAAAAATGATGTATATTCTAGAGAAGCAATAACAAAAGCAATTACAAAGAAGTAGTTTCATCTTTCCTTTGAATTATAAAAGAAGTCGAGTTTGATTTAAATTAATTAACTTAATTGAATTTCTTGAAGGATTAGCACATAAATCTCAATTTAAGTTTTTAAATATTCGGAGACACCTGAGGCGTTTCCTCGCATTATTTGGATTACTCTTGAATAAACTCTATGACTCGTGCACTCAGCATCTGCAGAAAAACAAACTAAAGATGTTTTATTATATGAACCGAATCTGTTCTATGCCGACTTGTCAGCTTTATCTCTACACTGTGTTTCCACTTCCTGTACAACTCACGGTGTTCACGTATTATGGAAGTCTCTGTCGGACGTTCAAGGTATAGACCAGACTAGGTATGGTACAATAGCCTAGGAGTAACCATGGATCGATTACGTTAAATAATGGTCTTTATTAATTAGTACTATCCTGTAGAGTAGGAGATCATGAAGTGAACTTCCCGATGGAAATTTAAAGAGTAGTCTAATCAGCGAATATTATGATTTACTCGCAGTCAACTTAATTTCCCATGTCATACAATCATCGAAACATCATTTTCAGAACACGATAATCATGTTTGTGGGAAGGGGGTGGTCATACGTAAATTTGACAGGATTTCTGGTTCATGAAAGCTCTGAAATCCCTAGAATAGTTACACGAACTTGGAAATGAATTGATGACAGGAAACGGAATCACATGGTTACAGTGTTGTCCAACTTTGTGCGATTGTGAGAAAGAGAAGTGAAGATTTGATTTTCTACTAACTGAAGAGAAAGTTTCAATCCAACGTCAAAAGAGTTGGCTAAAACATACCAAAGGGTTTAAAGAAAGGGAAGGCATATAGAGATAGATAGGCATGCCCTGGTTCGTTGAGTAGGCTTCTCTTCCAATAGGTCTTCTTTTGTTTCGATGTGGCTTTGGAGGTCGATGATGAATATAGCCGCAAATCGATATGCAAATTGCGTGTCAACTTTTGAGTTTTGATGCCTCTTAGTCACCATGATAAGGCACTATCTCACTTTCTTTTCACTGTTTCTCGTATGTTTGTGACCCCAGGTAGCCATGGACGCTTATCTGAATGTTGACAAAATTTACGCGTTGATGGGGCCTCTCCATGCATTAGCGTAAGTGTGATTATTGAATAGGGTAGGATACTCTTGCTATATTATAATATTATTTAATTATTATATAACTTCAATCATTTAAGAAAAAGAATATAGTTTTATGTTAAAAAACGGATCATGAAAATCAACTGAGTTTACACATTGACGGGGCCTCTTCGTGCTTATTGAATAGGATACTCTTACTATATTATAATATAGGATCGATTTTTATATTTTAAAAATTATTAGTTATGTTATTAATTATTATATAACTTATTCATAATGATATATCATATTAAAACTTGAGATTTTCAATAGTACGTCATTTTAAGTTAAAAATAGATAAAAATTAATTAAGTATGACAAAAGATTTTTTTTCAAAACATGACCATTGAAATAAAAATATTTAAACTACAAAGAAGTGAATTTATTTAATTTTACAATATAATAAATTTATAAGAATAATCTCTAAAAATAAGAAGTTTGAGATACTTTTTGGTTATTCAGATTCGTATATATCTACACTTAACCATTATGTCCCACTTGGAAAAGTGACTCTCCTCATCAGAGACTTGTTCTTATGTTATTCCAATTTCATTTTATCTGTCAGAGCACAGTAGGCTCAACTAAATGGAATATGACATAGTTCACAAAATGTACACTATTTAACTATTGTGGTAATTATGTCAAATGCAAAAATAACTAATCATGGACATTAGTTTAGTAGACTCTTACAGGCATTCATTTCAACTACAAAAAAAAAAAAAAACTTAGAATCGAACATTATAATTTTAAAACAAATAAGAAAAATAAAAGGTCGAAATAAAATTATCATCAGTACTTAGATTAATAATAAAAATGAGATAAATATATTTGAATAAGATTTAATTTAATTCATAGGAATTTTGTAGATATTTTATTTAAGAAGTAGAAAATTTTGAACCATTATTCTTCTCTTCATATTGATGCGGTAACTAATTTATGATCAAACATATATTTAAAGAAAATTAATGTTTTAAAAACTGAACTGATTCAATAAGTTTAAGAGTAAAAACTTTGAACTAATTAATTTATTGGTTTGATTTAGTTTAATAATTTTTGTTGATAAAAATTAATTAGTTTATTAATTAATCGGTCAGTTTTTATAAACCAATTAGTTTTATAATTCAAAATAAATCAATTAATTTTGATTTAATAATCTCTTTTTTAATTAAACTTTAAATTTTTCAACGAATAAGGATAAACTTCTTCAATTATTTTTCAAAATTTTTAATTTTATTCATTTTTAACTAATTTTATGACGATTTAATACATATTAAACCTTTTAAACTTTAAACTTTTTATCTTACCAATTTAATTTTCGATCTAGTTTTAAAAATATTGATACAAACTCTATTTTACGAGAAGTTTTATGAAAACCTTTCATTTAAAGGATAATATAATAAAGTTTAGGTAATTCCCATTAGCACATAAAAGGAACATTACTCATTAATCACTTTCGGATTTTATAGGAATCCAAACAACCTTTCCCTTTCTCTGTGAAGTGAACCGAGTCACCAAACAACCTTGGCTGAGGAAGCTTCCACTCTCACGCGCCGACGTTGTGTACTTTTGAGACATCCCTGCTTTATGAACACACCAAATATTATTACTGTCTGACCGGAAGTTCCCACTTTTACAAGTGTCTCTTTTTTAATTATGTAGTGTCTAGTGCAAAACATTGAAGGAGATATTATATAAAAAGGTACATCTCTTATAATTTAAGAAATGCTAAAAAAAATTTATAATCTTTAAAATTCTTGACAAATAATTTTGGATTTTTTATAAAAATATTTTTAAAATTTTGGTTAAAAATAATGACAAAATATGTGCAATATAAATATCAGACACGATTTAATTAAATATCATTAATATGATAATTCAGCTTAGTTTTTGAAATTGACTCGGATTAATTCAGTTTTATCTTTATTATTATTTATTATCATTATTTTATTATTAGTATTTTATATTTGTATCTTTATTATTTATATTATTTGTAGCTATTTTATTTGGTTTTGTTTTATTCTATTTCTTTATGTACTTATTTAATTTAGTTACCTCCACTCTTAACATATCAGTTTTCATCTGCATCATTTTTTATTGTCACATTCACATGTGGATCTACCAAAAATAGCCTCTCTATTATGTAGGGGTAAGACTGCGTACTATTAGATCTTTTCAGACTCAGCTTTATTGTAAAATTTCAAATTGGTTGATGATGATGATGATGTTGTTATTGTTGAATTGTTATATATATATAAGATTTCTTAAATTACAGGATGTGTTTGTATTTTTATCCTAAAATTAATATAATTTTATATAATAACTTTTTGTTATTTAACTCGTATTAAGCTTTATTTTAAGTATCATATTAATTAGAACTATGGCATATACTCAATTAAGTTGTATACTTCATATACTCAATTAAGTTGTATACTTCGAGTTAAAGACTTGAGGACATGATAAGATAGGTAAAATTTTTTAATACTTATTGTTTCAATCTAAGTTTCTATATTAATCAAGTGATTATATCACTAATTATATGATCAAGTGCAAGAGCATAATCCATCGCAACTTTTTACACACTTCCTCTTCCTCTTACTTTGATAAAGAATGACGTTAGTTCTAATCCATATTTGAACAAAAGTCGATAAAAAAATGATCACGATCACTTACTAAATCAGTAAGATGATTGCGTCAATCTATCAATATATAGGAATATTCTTATCTTATCATAATCAAAGTGGCTGGATATGGATCCCCCACAATTTGAGCTCACGTATACACTTCGATCGTTTAAAGGGGATATGGTCTCTTTTCTGGCTGTATTTTCTGTGTGTTTTTGCAGGAAAAGGTGTTATACTAATAAGGTCATTTTCAGAGGAAGATGGTCCACAACTTGATAAGCAAAGTGCACGGAGTCATAATTTCTACGGGGATAATGGCAACACCACAGAAATTGGCACCCTCTTATGGAGACACGTTTAGGGTTTAGTATATATAGTTTAGATATAAATAGGAAAGGTGTATATAAATATACATATAGATAGATGTATATAAAATTAAAACTCTTATAATTTATCTTTTTTATTTAAAAATTATTGATTATTTATGTTATTTCACTGTCACACAATCCTTCCTCGTATTGTCTTAAAATTTCATTTATTTTTATTTAAAACTACAAAATAATAGAATTTCTAAATTTTAATATAATAATAAAGATACAAGTAACTTATATAGTATTGGAATAATAGTATGTGTGTGTGTGTGTTGCGAATTCCAGAAAACACCAAGTTGAGATTCCAGGGTCCAGGCTCAGTGTGACTGTGTGAGTCGTCGTGCATATCTGAGACAGCTTTAGCAGCAGCCATGGGCCATGGTTTCATGTTAACTTTGGATGTCATCTACTCACCAAGAACATGACTTTATTCTGCTACTTAGTTCGATATTTTAGTGACTTCATAAGAGGGTAAGATTAAGAAAGAAGATATGTATCTAGCTACTAGTCATCCACAGCCATCAAATCTATAAAAACGTGTGATTCAACTTTTGCTTCAATTTGGTAGTTAGTTTGATGTTTGAAACTTTGAATAGGAGATTTTAGTGGACTTAATTCAAAAGTTGAAGTGGTTGAGTAAGACTCGCAATCCAATATTGACATGAAAGTATAAATTAAAATAATAATAAAAACTACTTTTCCACCGAATTATAGGACTCTACTTTGAACTATTTTATTACTAAATTTAATGATAAATTAAGGAATTAAGAGAAAATGATTTTAAAATTATAATTCAAAAAATTAAGAGAAATATTAAAAGGAAAGAAACACTTGCCATAGCAACGGGTTAAAATCCTTAATTACATCAATGCATTCTCATTTTGTTGAACTGGGATAATATAACTCTGAATTATATAATTTATTATTTGAATATGTATTTAACAAATTATTAAATGAGTTAATAATTAGTTTCAAATTTAAATATTTTACCATCAGATTAAAAATAACCGAAAGTATATTCTATTATGACACATCAAATCATCTGTTCCAGTGATTCTGTTTCAATTTTATTCTATTAAATCTCATCTATAAATTTATTTAAAATTCACGTAAATATGTGAATGAAATTTAATGAAACATGATAAGAACATTGTAATTGAAATAGGAGATCTTGGCTTCGTTTGATAGACAGCCAATCAGCTATTAGGGCTGTTTAACTTTTTAAACAGCCATAAAAATTGTTTGGTGAAGAGCTTTTTTAATAAATGTTAACACATAAACAACTAAAAAAGAAAACGCTCCTATGTAGGAGAGTTTTCGTTAATAAGCCAAAATTTTTACTATTAAATTTCAACTTTACCTTTTATGCAGTTATAGGTTAAAAATAAAATAATGCATTTAAATGAAAATGAAAATAGAAAGAGTTGTATAAATTTTTATAAATGATGAAACATTACAGATAAACATGACTTCTTTAAAATCTAAATTCTTATAAGAATATTCAATAAAATACTAAGATATATGATATTCATACTCTTATAATTTTTTTTGAAGTCATGTCCTCATAAGTTATTTTACACATAAACAACTAATTTTATCAAACATCTCTAACAAATAATTAATATAATCTGCTGGTCAAATCAGCTAATAAAATCAGCTATTAATATAATCTGCTGGTAAAATTAGCTGATAAAATTAGCTATTAATTAATAACTGATAAAATTAACTAACAATTAATACAATCAATTAATTATCAAATAGGAACTTATCCTTATTCCGATTAACCTATTTTTATTATGTTAGATGATAATCCATCTACACATTTTTCTAGGTACTACTTCAACATGAATCGGTCTACCCGAGAGGAAGCAGCTAGCGGGAGCTCGGAGCAGCAGATTGTTGGTGAAAAGGCTGTAGTTTCTGCAAGATATAGACTGAGGACCAAGTACTGCAGGAGTTTGGAGCCACAGATGGTAAGTGCAAATGCTGTAGTTTCTGCAAGAGTCAGACTCAGGACTCAGTACTGACGTCTGACTGCATTCTTCGATTTGGATTTTGGACGTATGTACAGCTGTTTTCGTGCGTCTCCGTAAGTAGATACGCCATGATTACACTCCGATATGTTCTGCTTCAATTTCGATCGTTAGTCTCTACTTTTGGATACAATATCGTCTGGACTTGTGTGCAGGCTAGGGGCAAGTGGACGACACTTTCGTTGTTCTTCAGTCACTAACCCTTGACCCTAATGGCCTTTACACCAGAAAAATACCTTTCCAAATAGCTCTTTTATTCAAAGTGTGCATGAATCGAAGCTGCAAAATGAAAAACCACGTGTGTCCAACTCATCTCAATTGTCTTCCACTACAGTCTTCTGTGCCAACCTATTCAAAGCTCCACGTTCAAATTCTATGGGCTACAATTATGAAACTTTTTAGGTTTGGTTAAGTTGAAATTTTGATGATTCAGTTTGAATAATGTTGATCCTGACATTTGCATAATATTTTTGAGTTAAATACATTAGAAAAGTGATATTTTGCTTATTTTATCAAAATTATTGCTGACTCTTTACAATATTAATGACTTGAGTGATAGTTAAATAAAATTATAAAATTAATGAAAATTTTTAAAATATAAAAATTATATGTTGTTAATACTTTTGGATTAAATATAATAGAAAACTCTTATAATTTAATATTTTGTTTATTTTAGTTTTTATGTTATAAAATTATTTTCACTTAAAACAATGCAATATTAAAATTTGACAATATTAATATTATAATGATAGCTAAATAATATTACAAAAATTAACGATAATTCTTAAAATATAAAAATTAAATTGAAAAGGACTAGACTAAATAACTTCCAATATAATTAATCATAACTTTATCAATAGTTTAATATATGCATTTGATAAGTTCTAAAAGTGATTAACTAAAGGAGTTAAAGTAAAAAATAATTGTAACTATAATTATTATTTTAATATCCTTGTTTACGATTAGGTCTTAATTACTATCGTATTATCCGTAATTTATAATCGCATTATAATCTATGATATAAGCTCGAGAATAGTCACAACATCAAGATTAAGATCGGTTTTGACTCTTAAACATAATTAAAGAACTTAAAGTGGGTTTTGCAAGCCTGATTTGTTAGCTTTCAAGCAAGTTGTCACCTTTCTGATTATTTTGGGTCTGAGTATACAATAGGCATTGGTCCAGGTAAAGTAGGCTTTTGCTCATATGGGTTCTTATCCAAAACCTTTGATGTATATGCTCTACCGTGAGCCTAAACATTGATGCGAAATCCTTAATTTATAACTTTAATTTTTGTTGGTTATTATTAAAATTATTAAAATTATGATAAATTACAGATTATAGAGATATACCAATCCAAGATTTCTAATTAAAAGCAATGTTTTAAGAACTAGATCAAAAATTAAACCGATAAAACAAGAAGTTTAAGGTTTAAAAGTTCAATTAGTACTAGATCGTCATAAAACTAATTAAAAATTGAATAAAAATAAAGAATTCAAAATATGATTAAAAAAAATTGTCTTTGCCTATCGAAAATTTTAAAGTTTCATTAAAAAAGATTGTTAAATGAAAATTAATTAATTAATTTTAGTGTGTAAGAAGTTATCAATTTATAAAAATTGATAAATTTCATTGCATAAAACTTCTCGCTTTATGAGAATCAGGAAGAGGATCATCATTTGTATGTAACCTTTCTTCTTATCACGATTGATAATATTTACCTCAAAATTCAATAGTGTAATATAAATAAAAAACAAGTTTTAGTGACAATTTTTTTTGTGACTAGCTATTGTTTTGTCACAAATACAAGGTTTTTTGTGATAAGATAATTGATTGACACCATTGTTTGGATTAATTTTAGTGATTTATTTTTTTTGTCACTAATATAATAGTAATTGTGACAATTTAGTATTTTTCATAATAAAATTGTCACTATTAATATATTAATAGTGTCAAATTTTCTTTTATCATTAAGTTTTGCCATTAAAAGCCTATGCAATTTGGTGCCAAAATAATTTTGGCGAGAATTATAAGTTGTTATTGTGACGAAACATATGTTAATAACTAATATTTTCTATTTGTTATGACAAAACATAGTTTGGTCACTAATATTTTTTTCTTTTTGTTACGAATTGTCACAAAATATTTTACTTGTTGTGACAACAAATCTTGTCAATAAATATTCAATTAATTAGTGTCTACTTCATATTTTCACACTAACCAAACTATAACTATGGTCGCAACTATTCATAATTTGGTGACAATTTTTTGTGACTAACTATTTTTGTCATCACAAATATGAGATTTTTTTAGTGTCAAGACAATTGATTGACATTATTGTTTGGATTATCTGTGATGATTTATATTTTTGTCACTAATACAATGATAATTGTGATAATTTAGTATCTTTCACAGTTAAATTGTCACTATTAATATATTAATAGTATTAAATTTATTTTATCATTAAAAGCCTATGAAATCTGGCGTCAAAATAATTTTGACAGGAATTAATTGTAATTGTGATAGCACATATGTTGGTAACTAATATTTTCTATTTGTTGTAACAAAATATAGTTTAGTCACTAATGTTTTTTTATTGTTGTGACGAAACGGTTTACTATCACATAATATTCTACTTGTTATGTAGAAAATTTTTGTTAATAAATATTCAATTTATTAGTGCTTACTTAATATTTTCACAATCACAAAACTATAACTATGGTCGCTACCATTTGTAATTTAGTGACAATTTGTTTGTGTCTAAGTATTATTTCGTCACAGATATGAGGTTTGTTGTGTCAAAACAATTGATTTACACTATTGTTTGGATTATCTGTGATGATTTATTTTTTTGTCACTAATACAATGCGAATTGTGACAATTTAGTACCTTCACAATTAAATTGGCACTATTAATATATTAATAGTGTCAAATTTTCTTTTATCACTAAGTTCTGCTACTAAAAGCTTGTGCACTTATTATGACGAAAACTTTAGTTAATAAAAATTCAATTAGTTAGGGTTTAATTAATATTGTCACAACAACCGAACTATCACTATGCTCACTACTATTTGTAATTTTATTGACAAGAAACTAACATTAATGTACCCTCAAAATTATGGACACCAATCGGGAAAAATCATGGAAGCTCGATCAAAATTTTAAATTTTAAATTGACCAATCGAAAGTTGTTATCATGGGAAAAAGATAAGCATGCACTACAAGAGCTAAGACATTAACTAACTATTGTTTGGTCACTAATACACTTTGGTCACTAATACTGTTTTCTTGTTGTATAAAACATAGTTTGGTCACTAATATGTGACGTTTTGAAGTGTGTTTGCAAGTCTTTAAATTATGAATTTTGCAATTTCAATTTCTCATTATTTGGTTTACTGAAATCAAAGTCAATTTGAATTACTTGGTGACTAACCAATCCTCAAAGTAATGATACCTTGCTATACTATTTTATACGAGTTGTATACTTACGGTATAGCAACTTCAATTAATTTTAAAACTTTAAGCTAAACACGGAGTTATCAACATATTACCCCTAAATTGTACAATATAACACCTCTACAAAAATTACATGCATTCTAGGGGGAGTTATTTATAGAAGTGTGTCATACTTCTCTCTAAATTGTAGACTTTCTTATTCCCCATACCAACACTAATTTAGACGTCAAATTTAAAGCTTGCAAATTTCATATAAATCAACATCGTTTTGGATAACATAATGTTATTTTAATTTCTAAAATAAAAATATATTTAATCAAGTTTAACTCAAATATATAATTTCAAGTAAGGTTTGGATCTAGGGGAGGGCAAAATTTGCCTATCTTATTATCAACCTTAATCAACATTCATAAAAGGATGATATGCTCAAGATTTTCAATTTATTATTTAATGATAAATTATTTATTTTAATTTTTTAGGAAATTTATTAACTTTACTTTTATTTTTACTTTTAATTTTATAATAAAATCTAATTTTTCGTGATTGTTATATATTTAAATGCTATTTAACAAATAAAATAATATTATAGTTTTTATAATTTTTTAAAAATACAAAAGACTTCTCAAAATTTTTAAATAACCTAAAAAAATTTAAAAATCAAGAAAGCAAAGGCTTTTTTAATCTTGAAGTCGGTGTGAAATATATGTCTGATGTTACATTATTGTCATATATGCTCCTCTTCCATAAGTTTTTTTTTTATAGAAGGGAAGAAGAGCAACAAGATTACATATTGAGTCTAGGGAGACAAATCCCTCATAAATCCTCTAAAAGGACTGTGTGGCATCCAATGAGTGGAGTATCGAGATAGATGACGCCAAAATCAGAGTGAACTACATAGTTCGCAAGCCAATCGGCGCTTCTGTTGTTCTCTCTCGAGATGTGGCGATGAACAACAGTCCAGTTACGAGTAAATAGCTCAATGATGCCCAAGACGATGGGATTGAGAGCCCGTGATCGATTCACCGAGGAAGACCGGAGGTTTAGTGCCGCAACAAAATCCACTTCAAGCTTGATCCGGCGACAGCCCAGATTTCATGTGAGTGTAAGTCCTGTAAAGACACCCAGAGCTCTGCAGACACTACTGAGCACCATCCAAGATTCTGAGTGAAACCACGAAGCCAGTTGCCCGCACTATCTCGTAGCAGTTCTCCCGTTGTGGCTGAGTTCAATGACTGTTTGCATGCTCCGTTTGTGTTTAATTTAACCCATCCTGTGGAGGGTTTGCTCCATCCGAAGTGTGGCTCTTGACGAGGGCCGCGTCCAACATCAAATCTGTGTTGCCAAACTCCGGTCTGGGGGATCAGATCTGTATAATACAAAATAAGAGAAGCTGGTGAGCAAGGCCAAAGAAAGTGAATATCAAAGAGGGAGGAATTTCGCCATTTCCAAAGGAACCAGCATGTAGTGCCAAAGATGATTGGCCAGTCCCGTCCGAGCACTTTCTGTTGATTTCGAAGATTCGTAGTGATCCACTCCCGAGGCGTTAGAGTAAAAAATTCAGAGTTAATGATTTGCGAAGTGAATGCGTGCCACACTGGAGGACACAATCTCGCACTACGTGCATCGAGGATTCTACCATCTGGCAGTGATAACAGGCGTCGTCCGTAGTGAGGTGTAGACGCACTCGATGTTGATTCGTGAGTAAACGATCTTTTGCGAGGAACCAAAGGAAGGAGCGAATGCATTGGGAGGCCTTCCATTGCCAGATGGCTGTCCAAATACCCTGAGGTGAGGTATCGTTGTGACCTATGAGCAGTGAAAAAGTGGAAGCTATGGTGTATTGGCCAGTATTGGTCAGTCACCAGATTAACTTATCCTGATCGATGAATGGTTTTGGGAGAAAAGTATCAGCTATAGCCTGGCAAATCGACCTCGGAAGGTAATTGCGAAAAACATTCCACGGCCACGTACCATCTGTGGTCACAAAATGGTGGACACAACGGTTGGTAAGTTCATCCGGGAGGGGGTTGGTGGTGTGTGTAATGAGAGGACCTAGGCCTACAATCCAAGGGTCTTGCCAGAAGCGCGTCGTAGTGCCATCACCAATCATCTGTTTCAAGTCCTGAAGCACGATGTGCCAAGTTGCCTTGATGCTCCTCCAAATCATTGAGCCCCCGGTTGCAACAAGTGAGGTGGGGATAGTGGTGGCGTCAAAGTTGTATTTGCCAGAGAGAACTTTGACCCATAATGCCTGCGGCTTTGTAATCAGGGTCCAACCGAGTTTTGTGCAGTACGTATCATTGGTCTCGCGAATTGTCCAGATGCCAAGACCCCCTAGATCCTTCGGTTTGCAAATGTCCGCCCAGTTGATTAAGTGGATCCCCTTGTTGCCCATCGACGAAACCCACAAAAAATGTCTAAGAAGTTTCTCGAGCTCATCACATAGGCGATGAGAAAGTCGGACTGTCTGCATTGTAAAACTGGGGAGGGTTGTGATGATCGATTGAGCCAACATGAGGCGTCCAGCAAAAGTCAAAAGGTTGGCTGACCATCCTGATAATCGGTGGTGAACTTTATCCAGGATGTATTGATAAGTAAGCTTGGTGACTCGGTCGTGAAGCAGAGGAATCCCGAGATATCTGCCAAGATTCGGCGTCAGCTGGAACCCCAGTGCTTGACTTAAGGAGTGGGACATCCTAGGAGGAGTATTTTTGGAAAAAGAGCATCGGGATTTTTCCTGGATGACGCGCTGTCCAGAAGCCGCACAGAAGGAATCCAGAATATCCCGAATGACTGAGACTTGATCCGGTGAGGCTTCAGTAAAGAGAATGAGGTCATCAGTAAAAAACAAATGAGAGAGAGGCGGGCCAGTTCGTCCAAGCTTAATAGGACGCCATCGTCCTTGTGACACGGCGTGAGTAATGGAGTGGCCAAGTCTTTCCATACAGAGGACAAACAGGTAGGGCAATAAAAGGTCACCCTATCGAATACCTCTGGATGGACTAAAGGTGCTACTAAGCTCTCCATTCCAAGTCACTTGAAAAGAGGTCGAGGAAATGCACTTCATAACAAGATTGAGTAGCGAGTCAGGAACTCCAACATCGAGGAGAGTATCCTGGATGAAATTCCAGGACAACCTATCGTACGTTTTCTCGAGATCCACTTTAAGAGCCATTATCCCTTTACGACCCGTTTTCCGTCTCATGGTGTGGATGACTTCTTGGGTAATGATGATGTTGTCTGTAATTAGTTGTCCTGAGATCTCTCTTTTTCAAGGTGAGTTAACAGCAAAAGTTTGGTCCTGCTTAGTTGGAGAGTTAGCAATGAAACGAAGTGAAACGTAACACACTTTTATCGTTTAGTTGAGAGTCTTATAATAAAATGAAATGAAATGAAATGGGAAGAAATCGGAGGGTTTTATGGTACGTTCCATTCCATCCTAAACAGTGAAAATAAAAAACTCCAATTTAGGAGTTTAGGATGGAACATAAATTAATAAATACATACTACCTAATATACCCTCAATAATTTTTCTTAATATCAATTATTTCTTTTAACCCTAACCTCCTTTTTCCCGTACTCATTTATTAAGGTCCACAAAAATTGTATATAATTAAAAATATTTTTATATTATTTCTCTTTACTCTAGTAATAATATTTTTATATTATTAATAATAAATCGCTTATAATTAATAATATTTGTATATTATTTCTCCTTATCCTAATAATAATATTTTTATATTATTAATAATAAATTGTATATTTTTAATAATAACATTAAAAAATTTTAAAGAATAAAATTTACTAAATACTTAATAATAATATTTTTATATAATTAATAATAAAATAATAAAACTTTTATTAAAATTTTTATTATTTTAAAATAAAAATATATTAAAAATTATTTGTCACTGTTATGACTTGAACAACCGTAACTTTTTAATTGAACATGATTTCTGTTTTAAAATCATAGAGTTAAACCTCTTATAACAACTATTTTAATATCAGAGGTATAACAGTCATTTATTATATATTTCATTCCATTCGATTTACCTTCTAAACAACGTTTTATTATATTACATTTTGAACTCTTCCATTACTCCTAAATAACTTTTCACTATATTACATTCTATTTTATTATGAACTGTTCCTTTCCACTCTTTTCTATTCCATTAATTAACATCCAACTCAACAGACCCTTAATAAATTCTTATAAACTAAAACTAATTAATTAATTTTTTTTTATCAATCACTTTTTTCAATTTAACTTCAAATTCTTGAGAAATAAGACAACCTCTTTTAATTATATTTTAAATTCTTTAATTTTATTTAACTTTTAGTCAATTTTATAACAAGATTGCTGCGTAGAAGTAGAAGACTTACGAGTTATGAACTGATTTTTCTGGAGAAGAAGCAATAATATCTGGGGAATAAGTATCGGCTAAGTCTGCGCTAATAATTAAAGTAAACTTTTTAACTTAAAGCCTCTTGATTAGATTTTTAATACATTGATTTTTGCATTTATTACCATATACTGGAGAAATTAAGTATTACAGCGGACAGGCTGATTTTTTTTCTTTTTTTCACAAATTAGGACAATAATGTGTGATTATTTTTAATATTTTATTTATATTTCATTAAAAAGAATTATCAAAATATTTTTCAAAAGATATATTAAATTTTAATACATAAGCTGAAAAACTTTAGTGCTTTAACTGTTATGTAAGATGATTAATTTAATAATATTATTATTAAAAAAATAAAAAAGATGAGGTTATTTTTTTACTAACTTTTCTGGAATATTCTAAATTATAAATCAAATATAAAATCTATTTTAGTCATATAATAATACATATTATAATATATGAAAATCCGTTCTTGTTTATGATATTTTTAATATCGTTAATGACAATTTTAACTATGATATAGCATTTAACATATTATAGTTACATAAATTTAAATTTTATCATTAACAATGTTAGTGTGTTCATATTTTTGTAGGTCAATACTCAATAGTGATATGTATTTTATAATTCATATTTTGTCCATTCAGAATTTAAACCAATGATTAAAACCTTTAATTGATCTGACCGATTTAATAATAAAAGGCTTGAACATTTCGACTATTCGGTTTGATTTACTTTAATAATTTTTGTTATTAAATTTGATCAATTCATTAATTAATAGATTAATTTTTATTAATTAATAATTTCTTATAAACTAAAACAAATTAATTAATTTTCATTTAACAATCTTTTTTTTCAAATAACCTTTAATTTTTTTAAATGATAAGGACAATCTCTTTCAATTATATTTTAAATTTTTAATTTCATTCAACTTTTAGTTGATTTGACGTTAAACCTTTTAAATCTTAAACATTTTCTCTTACCGGTTTAGCTTCCGGTCTATTTTTAAAACATTGTTTAAAACAATTTATCCTTTTTCTTTTCACTAGTAGACTTCAACGGTAGATTAAAAATTCGTATTATCAAGTTCCTAGAGAAATCAAAATGGACTTGATCCAGTCCAAAACCACTTAATAAAATTTATTTTGATTTTAAATTTTTAAAAATTTTTAAAATAATTAAATTTAATTAATTAAAATGATGTCTTTTGTTAATAAATAAATAAAACAATTAAATTTAAGATCAATTAATTGATCAAAACTATATTTTTATTTTAAAATAAAATTATAAATTATAAATGATTCAACTTAATTAAACAAAATAATATTATTTTGTTTAAAGAGTTGCAAACCAATTACCATTCCTACTATAAGTTTGATTGTCTTTGTTGTCAATGTTCCTGTCCTCAACTTTCACTTTTTTAGGAACAGATTATGTGTTTTTTAAATTAATTCTTACCTTATTTTATTAAATTTTATTTATACATTTACGAGGAGTTCATATAAATATGTGGATAAAAATAAATATCACATAATTAAATTACCCTAATAAAATAGGGTTGTTTTAGATAGAAATTTAAATTTCTTTTTTTTTATTAACTTACGAGGTGTCTTAAGAGGGTCTCAATTATGAGAAATCGTCTTTAAGCCATTTACATCCAAACTAGTCCTCATTCGCACCGGGTCAGTCCGTAAGGAGTAAAGTGTTGGTCAAATAAATTTCTCCATTTTTAGGGTTCAAATTTAAGACTTTTAGTTAAAAGATGAGAGTGCTGAACCACTCACACTACCTATATTTAGTTAAATTCAAATTTCTATTACTAGACTTCTTAGTCTTATTACCATTACAATGTGTCGTAACAATTTAGTAAAAATTTCGATATAATATTACATAACTTTACCCTTTACCCTTTACCCTGTGTAGAGCCTATTTCTAAGTAACCACGTGATGACTTGAAAAGGGTATGATTAAAACAATTGGAATCACATTTCCTTCTCTACCATCAAAACCGAACTTCCACGTATTTTTTCGGGCCTACAGTTTGCACGGTGTCACGGCCTACGACATATTATGGTAGAGTTTGATTACAAAATGGCCGTTAGCTAAATTCGTTACGAAACTTTTGGCTTGAAAGTTTGGGAACGAAGGAATAGAATAATTATAAAAAATAATATTTATTTTAGAGTTTTTAATTTTAAGAAAATAGATTTATCTCATTAAATTTAAAAATCTACTAAATTCATTAAAAGAAGTAAGTATCGAGTTTTTATTTTAATCTAAGTTTTTATCATGATTATTTTTTACTCTTTTATCTGCAGTATTTACTTTACCATTCTCTTTACTTTCTTATCGCTTTTTAATTCTTTACGGATCTTTTATCCTGTCTTATCACGTTTCATCAATGAAAAAAATTTTTATTGTGCACCTCGAGATCTAGTCAAGAGCTTATCGATCGGGACTAACAAATAACCATCTAGTATGTGACAAAGAAGGCCAAAGGTGCATAGATTATATTGTGAAGTATGCTTATTATCTAATGAATGGTCCTTATGTTTTCATTTACCCTCCACCGCCTGGATTGAGAGATTTACTGAACACTTAAAAGTAGCTTATAGTTGTCTCTGTTTCACAAAAAAAGAAAAAAATGATGCAGCAACAAATTAAGAGGAGGCTTCTAAACTTAATCTTAGGCCTTGATTGCCTGAAACTGGAGCCTGATTTGAATTCAAGACAGATCTAAGAAAATCTCATGGACAAAAACCTGACATTCCATCTACATCAGAGCCTGACGTAACCTTCAAGTCGTATTCATCTCGAAAGTACTCTATGGTCACATCACATTAGCTCAGATAAATACAGAACCCACGAAGCAAGCCCTTTTTTCCAACGACAGTCCCAGTAAACTTTCATCGCTGCCTCTAAGTTCGTTCTCCTTCTCTTGTTACACTGTATTCTCGAAAGATGTCCTCATCAGAAGCTCAACTCACGTCTCTCTGCAAAAAACTTTCCTGTAATAGCTTGATCAGGAAGCAAAGCAAGCCAAACTCCGGTGTCAGCGCCGTCCTCAGCAGATATACTGCCCGCCCAAGCTGTCATTGCACTCTTCACCTTTCCTGGACAGTAGCAGTTGACATAAATCTTCTCGCCTTCTGGCCGCTCGGAGAGTATTTTAGCCATTAGTCTAGTGTAAGCATTCACTGCAAGTTTCGAGACTGAGTAGTCGGTTTGTGTCTGAGGCCACCCACCTTCTGTCCAAGTTCCATTTTCAACTTGTTCAAGGAAAGTAGAGACCATATTGTCAATCAATTCCTCTGATAGAGTTTCTAAATCACTCAGTTGTTGTCTCAAAGTTTCGTCCTCGATTCTCTGTGAGTGATCAAAAAGCAGTTAGTGGATATTCGGAAATATCAAACAAACAAGTTTAGTTTATATACAATCAAAGAAACGGAGATTATTGCTTACATTTCGCTTTCCATTCAGTCTACCATGTCGAGAGCTCAGATTAACAATACGAGAACCTGCAACAGAAGGTCTCATCATTGGAATCATAGCTTTAGTCACGTTTTTGGTGCCAAAATAGTTAGTAGCCATAACCATCTTTGCATGTTCAACAGAATTACCCGATCCGAGGTTGTAATTAACACCTGCATTATTCACCTGAAAAAAGATAAACATAGCTACATAAGCAACCCAACGACGGCTCTCTGCACTGAACAATCAAGTCTCTTACCAGAATATCTATACCGCCATAGTTTTGCTTCACCCATTCAGCGAACTCATTGATCGATGTAGACTCCAAAACATCGAGTTGATGAAAGGCAACGCTAAGTCCTGATTCTTGCAAGACATTAGCTGCTTCCATGCCTGCGCTACTTACTCTTGAAGTCAGGATTACTGTTAATCCATGTTCTGCAAGTTGCCTCACAATTTCAAAACCTATCCCTCTATTAGCACCAGTCACCACCGCAACAGTTTCCGATGACCACCACCTGAAAAGCACCCATAAACACATTTCCCTGAATTTAAGTGGCCAAGTTACCTTGGAAAAATCTCAGAACAGAAAATGGAAAAGGTTATAACGTACTTGGGTACCTTTGATGATCAGAGTAAGGAATGGTTCGGAGAAGGGAGATCTCTTGGAGTCTCTTGTCTCTCTTTTCCTTGCTTCCCATTTTCTTTCTTCTCTTAATTTCTTGGTTATTTTGATCCTTTCTTTTTGGTTCCTATTGGCAGAGAGATAGAATGAAGAAATTTTCATTGACTATAGGAAAATTGCAGAAACACCGTGAGCGGTGGTTTAGGAGAGAACAACAGCCAAAGTTCTTAAGCAGGCATGCGTGCAGCATGCATGGTTTGATACATGATTTTGTGCCTCATTTTTCTCGCTCCCAACTCTCTCTCTATCACTTACGCGCCTAGACAGAAGCCTGATCCAATCAAATGCTGGTCCGCTAGTTTTAAGGTCAACTTTGCGACTTTCATGCTCCTAGTTTGTGGGTAGTGTATTGTGAGAACTTACCATCGCCAGTTAATTATATTTAGGGTCAAAAAGATATGTGTATTTTTTATATATTAAAAATAAATTTTTAATTTTAAAAAATTTTGATCTTTCTTAAAAATAGAATTTATCAATATTTAAAAAATAAAGTAGAAGTTAAAATGATAAGATAAAAGGTTTAAAAATTAAAAGGAAGATTCTTTACGCCCTTACTAAAATTTCACTCAAGACAATAAAGTGTTTAAAGTAATAAGTATCATACTATGAAATCAATGCATGACAGAACTCTAATCATAGGCTTACAATTTTATTAGATTGTCGTAAAATTGACTAAAGATTAAATGTAATTAAATAATTTGAAATATGATTTAAAATAATTATCCTTATTTATCGCAGAATTTAGAATTTAATTAAAAAAGAAACTATTGAATAAAAATTAATTGATTTATTTCCATTTATAAAAACTTAATAAGTTATAAAAATTGATCGATTAATTAATAAATTGACTTAATTTTAATAAGAAGAACTATTAAAATAAATCGAACCGACAATTTGAATATTGAACAAAAAATTAGACGATTCAAGATTTTTACGATTGAACTGGTCGAATATGTTGAGTTCTTTAACCACTGAAATTTATAAATATTCTTCATGTCCTAAATTGCTAGGGATGACAATTCGGTTCGGGTCCGGGTTGACCAGCCCAAGAGCCAGCATTGCTTGGCTCGACCAGGGCAAAGGTCAGGTTGAGCTTGGGCTAGAGAGACCCGACCAAAAGTGACAAAATGTTGTCGTTTTGTCAAAAAAAGAGATTATCTTTTATTTTTTTAAAAAACGATCGATCGAGCTTGTCAACTCATGATCGAGCCGATCCATGGACCGTAGGGAGAAAAAATAGTGTATAACTAAGGAATAAATTTAGATCATTATTAAGTATTGTTTCATATGACAAGGAAGAATATTAAAGTTTTGTGATTTAATAATAAATACGCATTTTAGATATTTTTTCCCATTAAGTTTTCATAATTCACTTACCAAAATTGACAAGCAAGAGTGACCAAGTGAGTTTCAACTCTTCACTTAAGTTTCTCTTTGTAGGAAGTTTTAAGTTCGAGTCACCAAAGAGAGGAGAGAGGGGAATTTTCCCTGTTGATAATCCTTTAGTCTCCTGGAATGCTCCTTGATCGAATCAATTGTGGACGTCTCGCTTCCAGCATATGGAAATTTGAAACTATTGAAAATCTGGGGTTGATAAGAACTTGATGCTGACTGAGGAAGCAATGATCAATCAGCAGCCAACTAATCAGTATGTGAAGACTCCTTGTGTGTAGAAATATACGGGCTACATAAGAGCCTAAAGGGCCTTAGAGTTCTAGATTTACCTCTTCTAAGACTCTAAGGGTGGGGCCTTAAGAGTTTAGGATTAATCTAACAAAGTTGAGATACCTAATATATAAAAAAAAATTTTTTTAATTTTTTTTATTGATGAATTTGGCAGAACTTTTGGATCAATAAAATCTAGTTATAACTTGAGGATCATGTCCTCCTCAAAAGACCAGACTGACCAGTAATGTCATTACCATTAAAGCCAAGATCAAATTTCGATAACTCCTGAGGACAAGATTTGCTCTGTAGAACGTCATGGCCGACAGAGCTTATAATGGCTTTCAGTGTCCAAATCGTCGAGTGGTTAAAGTTCCCATAGTTGTCTTCCTCCAAACCATTTTGTGTCGTTGCCAGAGTACACGTTGCATATTCCCAGACAACGAACTCTCGGTGTTTAAAAAATTGAACCTTAAAATTTAAAATTATAAAATTTTAATAAGTATTATAAAATTAGTTAATTTTTAATAAAATCAAATAATTTAAAATATAATTAAAAGAGATAATTAAAAAGTTAAAGTTTAATTAAAAATAATTAATTTTTATTTTAATTTATAAAAATTTATTAATTTACAAAAATAAATAATTAATTGATTAAACAATAAAAGTTAATTGACCGTAAAAAACCAGTTTATAAAAGGCACAGAGTTCGCGTATTTAACCAAACCGAAAGAATAGCAATACGCATCTATTTTCGGTAAATTTGGCATTGAGCGGAAGGTTTGTGCTTGACAATCAACATATTACATTATCTATTAGTTAATTTTATTAGTAATTAGTTGATGACGGATTATATTAGTTAATTTAATTAATGGATAATATCAACTGTTTATTTAAAGATATTTGATAAAAGTAATTGTTTATGTATAAAATAACTTATGATAACATGATTTAAAAAAAAATTACGAGGACATAACTATCATATTTTAATATTTTAAAAATATTATCATAAGTATTTAGATTTTAAATATTTAATTTTATAAAAATCAAGTTTATAATTCTAATAAAAATAATATATATATATATATATATATATATGCTAGTTGGGAATTGATTTTTTTCTTGTATTTTTTGAAATAGTATATTAATTTTATAAAAATATACAAAATAAGAAGAATTATGTAAAAAAAAGGGATAAGATAGGGATGAAAATGTATAATTTATTCCCTAACTTATATATTTTTTAGTAACTAGAAATAGGTATGATAAGAAATGACATAACTGCAATAAATTTAAAAAAAATCACACACTTTTATTCTTAAGCAGGGATGTGGCTATAAACTTGAATCAAATAGAATAAATAGAATAAGAGATAAAAATATTATTATAATATTATAAATTATTATCAAAATATTACTAAGATGTTGTCTTATATTAATTCTTAATATTATCATTAAAATCACATATTATGATCTTTTATTTTAATTTTGAACAATTATTTAGTTGCGATCTTTTATATTGAAAATTTAACAATTATTTTATTTACAGTCTCTTATATTAATTTCCTTAATAATTATTTTATTTTATTTCATCGATAAAATATAATCAATGAAATAAAATAAAATATTGTTATGTCTCGAATTTTGGTTTAATGAATTATAATTAGTAATTTGGAGTTGATTGTTATAATTGAAAAATTGATGAATTAAAATGTACATTTAATTTAAGAAAAATATCAAGTGGTAAGACAAGTTAACACGTAGAAAATTAAGATGACTAAACCTATAAAATAAGTGACTTTTGGCGTAAAAAATTAAGTGATAAATGATATGAGTGATTGAGTGACAAATGGACTAAGATATTAGTGACATTTGGCAGCCAAATAAGAAGACATGTAGCTTACTCCATTTGTATGACACGTGTCTTTCTAAAACAAAGACACCTTGCACCAAATGGTTGAAGCAAATGTAGAGTCATGCTTCTCTCTAGTTGTTTCTTCTGCATGCTTTCCTCTTCTCCCTCTCACTAACGAAACACACACATAACCCTCACAGTTTTGAAATTTTGCTTTAATTACGTTCATCATCACTCCAAGATCCATACAAGATCCTACACAAAGATAACTATAATTTGTTATCATCTCTTTGCCCTTGCTGAAATCATTATACTCCCATCTTGTTCTTGGAATTGTGTTTGCATGCATGGCAGGCTAGGTTAGCTTAATAATTGAGGAGGTATTTGAGCTGATCAAGAAGGTCAAATACTAATCTTTTGTGATGAACTTAATGATGACTAAATTGGGGATTGATTGATTGAAGTATTGGCATTAAATGTGTGCTGGGAACATGATGTATGAATGGTAATTTCTGTTCTATTTAGCATGTATGAAAAACAATAGTTTATGAGCTGTTAAATGAATGATTTTGAGCTAAAAATTTAGATGAAATCGGCGAAGAATTGAGGTACAATTAATGGACTGTTATGAAGGTGTTTTGAATTTGATATGAAAGAGTTTTCTTTTGAATTTGGAAAAAATTGGGGATGTTAGTGTATGTGTAAGAATGATTTTTAGTGACATAACTGAATAGAATTTAGAGAGCTTTAATATAACCAAGATGGAAGCTATATTAACATGAATTGAAGTAGCTTTTGAGAGTATGAATTATGGAAAATTTGAAGTGTTAATGATGATCCTAAGTAGATAAAATTCGTGGAGAATTGAGGAAAATTAGATTGTGCACGATCGGGGCACTCATCCCATGATTGTAGGAAGCTCTCCCACGATCGTGGCCAAAGCTTTGAAATGATAATTTTGGTTTTGTGAATTTGTTGAACCAAATGAGGATAAGTCACTTTACATTGGTATATTTGAACTTAATTAAGGCTTAAAATGAACCTAGATTGTTGCTTGATTAATTAGTTAAGGGATCGATAAGTTTAGGTTGTTAATTTATGTCATTATTTAAGGAATGGATTGTCTTGAAATCGATGTATTTAAATATGGAAACTATGGGTTGTTAAAGGAATAAAGGTGTTCTTATAAATGCAAATATGATCCAAAGGATATGAGTAAGGTGTATTAGGTATGAATGAATGAGAATTGAGAAATTGTGTGAATGTATATTGCTAGAAAAGGTTGATGAATGTATGATTGATGAATTTATAGTAATTAAGCTTACTAAGGTATAAGCTTGAATGCAAAGTGGTAATATACAAGCTCTAATAATTGAATGGTCAAGACTTGTGAATAAGAATACATATCCGGAAAGGTCAATTGAGCATGCATTGAACACGACACATATACATGCACATGGTTGTATATTCATATGGTTGAACAACTTAGTGATGTGTAAATTATATGTGCAATGCATGACTTTAAACACACAATTTGATCGTCGGTATCTAAACATTGCCAGATCATCAAGGCAATAACTTTTTTGAAGCGTACTATGAGTTAACCTAGATATGTAAATTCAATTTTACGTGCTTCCATTTGAATTGTATGTGTATTGTAAAATGTGTGAACAACTGAATGATGAATGCAAGACTTAGATCCGAAGGATTTGGTATATGACATGAGCACATTGAATGAAAAGTACTAAAAGCATGATATGTGAATTAATGCATCTCATTACATTGAAATGCATGATTAGATAAAGAAGTTGTGATCAGAGTAGCCAATGTGTGGAAAAGAGCTTAAAGTTTGAGATTATGCACAAAGAGCCACAAGCTCATATAACAATGAGCCCGTATCCACAATAGATACGGGACAGTATGTGAAATGAACCCAGTATCCACAACAAATATAGGACAGTAAATTGGGTTGATAGGCGCTCAATCACAACAAAGAAAAATAAGAAAGAAATCACATGTGCATTTGCATATACAATTATACATATATCATATGAATGATTATGATAAAATTATTGAATTTTTCTAAAATTGTGATATGCAATGTTGGTATACAGTACTTGTTGAAATATAAGAAAATGTGATGTGGTATTCGATACTGGATTTTGTAATATACTTGCTAAATTAAGTTATGTAATTTATTTTTGTGTTCTAACTTGAGTGAGCACATCAATGATGGTTCACTTATTGAGTTCGCAAACTCATCAAAATTGCAACGTTGATTTTCAGGTTTAAGAGAGATCTAGCTTCTAAATCGATCTAATAGAATTCTAGTGCTGTTATTTCAGGGACAAAAGTCTAGTCAGCTGATACCTGTAAAGTCTAGATAGAAGTATTTTGTATTAGCATTCTATGTTATGACACCCATTATCTCAAGTGTGTAATTTTTGTACTACATGATGTACTGGGATTGAGTTCAAAACTGTTGTGTATGGTCTACTTGAATTTGGAATGTTAATGACATATATAACTTATTATGATTGTGAAGGAAATAAGTATTTGGAATGTTCAAGTTATATTGATGCCTCATACTGTATTTATGTAATTGTTCTAACATACCATTTCTGTAAAGTATATTCTCGACTATCCGTGGATATGTTCGGGCATATGCGCTATGGGTATGGTATGCTGCACTTTTAGTATTAGCGCATGGTTTGGCATTCATAGGGATACATATATAAGCATTTAAACATGACATATAGTAAGAGACTCGTATAATGATCACAATTATTGTTTATTATAGGTCATCCGCTATAGGAGATCGAGTCATAGAATCAGCTGACCTTAAGTCTATAGGAGCCAATGAGAGTTACATATTCATCCCATACTCCTTAAAACTCTAAAACACAAGCTCTGAGCATATCCTCAATAGTATTAATAGTCCTCTCGCTCTGTCCATCTGTCTGAGGATGGAATGTTGTACTAAAGTTCAACTTTGTACCCAATGTTAACTGTAAACTGCCCCAAAATCTAGATATAAAGCTGAGTTCCCAATCTAATACAATAGGCATTGGGACTCCATGTAACCTCACTATCTCATTTACATACCTCCGAGCTAACTGATCTAGTGTGTTGTTTTCTCTCACAGGTAAGAAATGAGCTGATTTTGTTAATTTGTCAACAAGGGCCCATACAACATCATGTTGTCTTGGAGTTCTCGATAAACATAATTTATTGCATGACTTTAGAAACACAAGTTGAACCTCAGCATCCAAACATTGTTGAATCATCAAGGCAATAGCTTTTCGAGAGCGTAATGTAAGTTAACCTAGATATGTAAATTCAATTATATGTGCTACCGTTTGAATTGTATGTGTATCGTGGAATGTGTGAACAACTGAATGATGAATGCCAGACTTAGATATGAAGAATTTGATATGTGACATGAGCACGTTGAATGAAAAGTACTAAAAGCATGATATGTGAATTCATGCATCTTATTACATTAAAATACATTATCAAATAAAAGAGTTGTGACAGGAGTAGCCAATGTGTAAAAAATAGCCTCAAGCTTAAGATTGTGCACAAAGAGCCACATGCTCAGATAATAATGAGTCTGGTATTTACAACAGATACGAGACAGTATATGAAATGAGCCTGGTATTCACAACAGATACGGGACAATAAATTAGGTTGATAGGCGCTCGATCACAACAAAGCAAAATAAGAAAGAAATCACATATGCATTTGCACATACAAGTATATGTTAGTAGTGTGCCCTAGGCCAATGGATATTTGTGATTCATGTATTAACATTATGACTTGTTAATAATATATTA
>JANZXR010000006.1:37060224-37073833 GCA_027575705.1 Erythroxylum echinodendron
TTCTAAATCGTAAGATTTGTAAGAATTTTCTCTAAGATTGTAACATCTTCGACTACGACTAGTATTTATAGCCTTCGACTCTAACTGTTTCTTGATCTTCGATAACCGCTTCTTAATTCTTGATAACCGTCATTTAGTTGAGTTCTATAACTAACTCTAACTAAATAACTGTTCTGCCGTGCTAATGCATCTTCATAGTATCGTCTATGTCTTCTTTGCGTCTGTATTTGTATTTTGTCTTTGCGTCTACGCCTGTATTTTGATTTTACGTCTGTGTCTGCGTTTTGATTTTGCGTTTGCGTCTACGTCTGCGTCTGTGTTGTGTTTGCATCTGTATTTCGACTTTGCGTCTATGTGGTCTTTGCGTCTGTGTTTCCTTCTGCGTCTGTGTTCTATACTTTGTCTGCACACTTAACACACTTGTCAAAAACGTTCATTTATTTCTAACATTATTATTATTTGATTGTCATAAAAATTAATCATCGTAAAGTCCTCTTGACTTAACATTAGTAACTGCTGAAACGTGAAAATAGGTGTTTGATAAGTGCGGTTGTGGTTACTGAAAAGAGATAAAATAACTAAAAAGTCCATTAATTTAATAAATTATTAATTGTTGTATAAATAATTAAAAAATATGTTATTACTCATGTAAATTTAAAATTATAAATAATAAAATATTAAATTTAAATAAGAAAAATATAAATAAAATAAACTTAGTAAATAAAATATTTCATAAAAATATATTATTATTCATATAAATTTAAAATTATAAATAATAAAATATTAAATTTAAATAAGAAAATATAAATAAAATAAACTTAGTAAATAAAATATTTCATAAAAATATATTATTAGTCACATAAATTCAAATTATAACGAAGAAGACGGTACGTTAAACTTGCTTTCTATTAGTTGAGGGTATAATGGAAAATAATAATTATCAGAAGATTATTAATGGAAAGTGGAA
Organism: Erythroxylum echinodendron; assembly: GCA_027575705.1. Taxonomy (NCBI): domain Eukaryota; kingdom Viridiplantae; phylum Streptophyta; class Magnoliopsida; order Malpighiales; family Erythroxylaceae; genus Erythroxylum; species Erythroxylum echinodendron. The sequence goes on from JANZXR010000006.1 coordinate 37,061,192, forward strand.
TTTCTACCGTAGAAATACTTTCTTACCGCAACCCTCTTTCTACTTATCGATTTTTGCGATGACACCGCATTTTTTTCCAATATCCGATTATTCCCCCGCAAATCTAAACATGTGATTGCGTTTGAAAACAGTGTTGGATAAGTACTTATCCTCACCGCACTGCAGATTCAAATACAACCTACGTTTTGATGAATTGTTCATAGAACAAATGGTTAAAAAATTCAACCAGTTCGATCAATTCAATTGTAAAATCTTTAAACTGTCCAACATTTTAGTTCAATTTTTAACTTTTGAATTCAACTTAACTGTCCAACATTTTAGTTCAATTTTTAACTTTTGAATTCAACTTATTTTAATAACTTGTTGTTAAAAATCGATTAATTAATTAATTAATTAGTTAATTTTTAAAATTAATAAGTTCTTACAAACCAAAATAAATAAATAAATTTTTATTTAACAATTTCTTTTTTCAATTAAACTCCAAATTCTTCAATAGTAAAAATAATCTCTGTCAATAATATTTCAAAATCTTTAATTTTATTTAATCTTTAGCCAATTTTATGACAGTCGAATACTGGTTAAATCTTTTAAATCTTAAACCCCTTGTCTTGCTGATTTGACTTCCGATCCAGTTTTTAAATCATTGCATCGAACTTAAATATGCTCAAACATGAGAAGATACATTAACTCGGTGGATGTAAACATATTTTATGATTCTATTCATATGTTTTAAAATTTTATTGTTCTAAATTACTTAAAAATATATTATTATATTAAAATTTTAAAAATCGTTGACATTGTTCATATAATTGTCCAAATTTGGCATATGATAACTCAATAAGTTCGTGTTAAATATATTTTTAATATTTTAAAAATTTTAAAAAATATTATTTTAAAAATAATATCATTTAAAAAAGATTTTAAATTTCCAGATCATAATTTAGATTGAGAAGCCTACACTTTTATGATTACACCAACTCAGACTTCACTTTTTCTCGTCCAATCAAAAGACTCGAACTTTAATTGTATGGTGTCGGGAGTGGTTAGCTATTACTTGAATCGAAAGATTTTGGAAAAAGGTTAGCTTCGTGATTTTATTTTCTTGGTGAAAATTAAAAATAATAACTAGTACAATCATGCCCTACGATTTCTATGCGTTTGGAGAAGTCAGAAAATGGCAAACATGCTTTCCTCGTACTCCATGTTCTTGGAACTTTCATGGTAGCTAGTAGGTATTAGGTCAGTCGACATTATAGCTAATGAAGCTAAATAGGAAGGTTTACTGAAATTGGAACAGGTGACTTCGGTCAACTAAATCATTATACTGTTAATCATTTCGGCTAAACACTTATTAAATTGCTTCTGGGGTTTTAGACTTTCAATGTCTTAATCACCTCTCTTGTAACTTCAATTTTGTCAGCTTGTAGCCCCTAGAGGAAGCAAAGTATAATACTTTTAAAAGAAATCAACTTTTGGGTCATCAACCACTACTGTTCCTGTTCTTGTTCCTGTTCCTATTCCATTCAGAAGTTTGCGGTCAAACCCAGAATTTTCTGTTTGGTAGGAAGGAAAAGAAGCTTGAAATGACGAGAAAATGAAGCTAGAAATATATATATGTGTCTATAATCACTATCACAAGCAGAACCATACAAGTGGTAAATGAATAACAAGATACAGTGTGGAAACAGATTAAGAACAATAATAATGGACGTATTGTGCAGTAACCCCACTTATTTTTGGCTGCTGAACTGAATTGACAGAGCAAGAAGCTGTGAGGGGTGAATCTAAGTACATCAAAGAATGGAGAAAGTAACAAACCAATTGGGAGACAAACTGAAAAAGCACATCCACACACAATTTAGCAGGAAAGGAAAAAAGGAGCCAATTACTCTACGTGGCAACAGAGACTAGTCTAAGAGATCCCACGGGAACTTTGGCTGATGAACAACTGATGCATTATTGGTGCTAGATGTTGACGTTGAGGGGACCGGTATTAGTGCTGGAGATGAATCAAACGTTTCCCATTGTGTGGTCACCACCACCGGCCCTGATGTTTTGTTAGACGGTTGGGGCTGTTGCCGCGCCGGTGGCTGTTGCTCTTCTACAATCGGTGTCAGTCTCTGCCCATTAGGATACTTGGGTTGGTGCTCCTGAATTGTTGGTAGTCTCTGCCCATTTGCGTGCTTCCCATTACCAACAATGGGTGGTTTAGAATTCTTGATCTTCAACGTATCAAGAATCTCAACATATTTCTGCACTCTCATTACCTTTTTTTTTTTATCAGACAATCAAGAAACGAATCAGTCTCTATACTGTAAACAAACGTAGTCACATGGTCTGATAGAGAACTAGAAAGCTAAATTACCTGCATTTTCCTCTGTAGTTTAACATCACCATCTGCCATTATTCCATCCAATTTCAACAACTGATTCATCAGCAATTCGATTAAATTAAGCACCTCTATCTCTGCTACTTTTCCTCCTTTAGTAATTTTTGATTCAAGCGTCGAAACCTATTAAAAAAGCTCAGAATTATAGCTTCTGATATATCAAAGCTGGTGATTGTCTGAATTTCGAAATATTGTTACCTGACCAGCGAGCCTGTCAACTTCCAAGCTGATTTCTGAGATGGACTTGGATGCTTTCTCCATTTTAGCAGTCTTTCTCATCTCAAGAAATCGTTTTTCTTGGCTAATTGGGTCCTCAAAAAGGACAAGTTTTGACTTGTCTTTCACTCCTGACATGTCGAGAAACGCCTTTGAATCCCTCTCTTTGTCCTTAAAAATCAGCTTCTGATCTTGGTGGTGAAGTCCTGTTCGTCCTGTTAATATTTTCTTCAACTCTCCTGGAAAACCGAAAATCGCCAAAGCTTGTTTTGTAAATTTAACACTGAGAAACCAATAAAAGGAACGGACTTCGGGAGAGACAGGTCAAAAAGGCTTACCAAATGTAGCTTGAGAGTTGATACTGATCTCATGATACGTTGACCCATATTTAACCCGAACCCTAATTGTCGGTGGCGGGACGGAGCTCCGATCGGAGTCGGGGTTTCGCTTCTGTACCAACATGCCTCCAGGCCTAACCTCCCACTCGGCACCAGACTCACCTCGGCCGCCGCCGACTCCGCCATTCATCGACGACAACCGTGTTGGTTTATTCTTCATTCTCATCATCTTTTTCTGACACCTCTACAAGTAAGAAAATTTAAGATACAGAGAGGCTCAGATCTCCGACAGCTGTGACTCCACACGATCTATCTTAGAAACAAGAGACACCCATTTCAGACAGCAGGACTTAGTCTCTGTTTTAGAAAGCTTTGACTCGAACATTACACGAGACCAATCTCAACAGCCACGCGTAGATAGATAGACAAAGAAAGCTTAACTTCCACTATCTTTGTTTTCGCAAACCAATGGCGTACTCTGGAAAGGGAAAACAAAAAAGCAGAACTCGAATGGATCTTCCAATTCTTCGAATTCAAGAAACTTAAGCTCCACTTTCGCTGAAACCCAGAATCTGCCAAACCTCTGTATGAAGAAACTGAACAACCCAGATCTCTTCCACACAAATGTAACCAAAAAGCTCGAGTCTTTGCGAGAAAAGATCAAAGCTTTCCTCTAAAGAACCGCGATTGTTCCCAAGAAACAACCGGGAAAACCAACACAGAATCAAAATCAACGAAAATGGTATGTCCAAGAAGAACTAAATTATTATCTCCCCACCTCTCTCCCTCTCTCTCTCTCTCTATTACTACCTGTTCTGGAGGATTCAAAGAAGAGGAAATTGGAAAATGAACATAAAAAACGAGCGGACAGCTAACATATATATAAACATACATTAAACAACTGTGTTTGAAAAAAAAACAAAAAAGGAAAGTTAAAGAAAGAAGGTAATTTGTAACTACGAAAGCCGCCAAAGCTCTCCTGTTTAAAAGGTTAATAATAAAGACCAAAGACACACAACCTTGGAGGGTGTTTCACCAAACTGGGAGGTTGGTTTCTGTTCAAATGCATGCAGGTGTACTGGAACAAATGGTGGACTACCGTTGCATTGATGACACGTGTGTTTCCACAGGGGCAAGATCAGGAACATCCCAATCATTGTGCTGTTCAGATGAGCTGCAGTTGTTGGCGTGGTGTAGATGGTAGGTCTGACACGTGGCAGTTGGATGAGGGGTTGTGTCCATCTGTCAAGTAATGAGTCTTGAAAGAGAAAAGCGAGTGTTCTTGCTCCGCCGGTATTTCCCTTGCAACCAAAAGCGGTAGAGTGGATTCAGTAACTCTCGCTTTGTTCACACGTGCGCGCGCCCGTGCGTGTTCTCTTCTGTTTCTTGCGTTTTATGGGAATTTATTCAATAATACTTTAAATCTAAAATAAAATTTGAATATATTAAATAAAGTGGCATCAATTTATTAATTTTTAATTTTAAAAATAAATTAATTAAGTATACTTCAAATCTGATTAAATTTAAGCTCGGACAATAAATTTTAAATTAGATTAAGTTTCAAGTCATCGGAATTAAAACATGAATTTTTCTGATATCTAATTCCGTCCCAATTTATTACTAAGCCTAAAATTTTAATTTCTGTAAAAGTTTAAAATAATTTGTTTATTAAGGTTTGAAATTTATCAAGTATTTAAATTTTATTTTAATGTCAAATTACAAATTATAATTGTAAATTGTTATAATAATCATGAAGTATGTATATATAATTATGATAATTTACAATAATAAAGTCAAAGAAAAACTAAATATATACTATAATCAAATATTGAAGTTGAAAATATAATTATAATTAAAAATATAATTATAATATGCTATTTAATTTATAATTATATAAAGTTATATAATTAGAACAGTCGAATATATATACATATATATATATATATATATATATATATATGTATGTAAGACTTTGAATTTCTGAATTTTAGATAAATTATTTTTGTCTTTGAATATTAAAATTTTAATTTTAAATAAAGAATTTAATTTGACTTGACTATTTTACGATTCAAAACAAGTAACATGCGTCATGTCATATACTGTAGGTGTGAAGTACTATTCTTTCCTTGCTGTCAACAATAAAGCCTTTGGCGGGTCAGTGGCCCGGCTGACACCCAGGTCTAGTCTATATCAACGGAAGCAAAGTAAGACACTCTACGAACACATCAAACGTGATAAGTGTAGGCTTAACAATAGGTGGACCAGTATAGTGTCTACACTTGGTTCATAAAAAAAATATTATTTAATATATTTAAACGTTTTTTTGGTTAATTTTAATACAAATTAAATATAACAAAATTTAATTTACTAAATTAATAAATATAAATAAAACACACAATCACAAAATTACAAGTTCAAATCACAGAAATAATCTTTTTATAAAAATATATTAAAAATATTGCGTATGTTGATATTTTTTAAATAAAAGACACCACCATATTTTATAATATTTTCAATTCCTTTTTTATGTAATAAATCACAGTTTATGATTTTTTTATTTTTTCATGTAAAAGGAAATAAGTTGTACACTTTTTTGATCCAAAATTGTCGAAACTAGGTACTATATTCTTTTGTAAATCTTTGTGTCCTTTTCTAACAGGATAGCTTTGTCTTTCTATTATACCTCAACATGCTTTTTAACTTTAAAAATACATAAATGTATTTTAAATTGTAATTTATAATTAAAAATAAATAATTTAATTTATTTATAATTATGATGTATAAAATAAATATTATTTAACTTAAGAATAGATAAATGTATCATAAATTATGAAAATGCCTTTTATAATAAAATAATTTGCATTTATTCAATATATTTATTTATAATTTTGTAGCATCATCATGCTGTATTGCACGTGAGTCTATCAAAAATAGTATGTCTATTAAGTAAGAGTAAGGTTGTGTACTTTCAGACTTTACATTTCAGCGAGATGTTAACTGGATGTTGATGATAACGGCGATAATTTACATTAATTTTTTCGTATATAATTTGAACATATTCTAAAAATATTAATCAAATACTTGAAAATGTGTAATAAATTATCAATTAAATAATTAAATTCAAATTGAATTAAATTTTTATTTAAGTAATTAAATTTCTAAAATATAATATAATATAATATTTTAGAAATTCTCTTTTTGCTTTTTGTTTTGTCATAAAACCGTACGTCATACAAAGACACGCGTCGCAGAAATCGGCTAGTTTTGCGGAAACCAAGGGCCCCGATTTGTTTTGACTCAATTGGGTGCCACCGACAGAGCGAAGTTAATCCTAGATTCGACGTGGCGGTACCTAAGCCGTTTGACGGAGGCGTACCACGTGGAATTATATTCTGTTCGTACGTAACTTGATCAAGACAATGCAACCTACTTAATGACGATTAATAAAAGAGGGCGGTGGGTGCATTAGAGCACATTGCCTTTGTCTTAAGAACATATTATATAAACCTAATTTTATATATAAATATATAAATTCCAATGAACTAAATTTTTAATAGAAAATTATCATTTCATTCTCCACGAATTTAAATTTTTTATCACCATTTTATATTGAATGTATATATCAAAATTTTAAATTGAAGTTACATGTTATATTAATTATTATAATAATTATAAATAGTAGTGCAATAACAACTCAGTAAAAATTTTACTAATACATAAGTTTGAGGAGGTTCAATAATATGTAGTCTTATTTCTAACTAATAAAAAACTGTTTTCGAATGACCCATAAGAAAAACGAAAAAAGTAAGATACACACTACAAATAATAAATAAAATAAATATTTAATAAACTGATCGATTTTTAACAAAAAAGATAAATCAAACTAAAAAGTTAATCGTTCAAGATTTTTACAATTAAACTACTCAAATCGGTTCAATTTTTCAATTATAACTTTTTATTAACCAAAACAATAAAAAACCTATTTTGATTTGATTTTTGTTAATTTTGAAAAATTTTAAGTTTTAAAAGTTTAATTGGTATTAAACCGCTGTAAAATCGGTATATAATAAATAAAAAGAAAAAAATATAAGAATATATATTATTAATTATTTAAAGACTTATAAAAATTGCTCTAGCTTTATTCTAATTTCTTTTTTAATGTCATTTAATTTATAGTTTAAATATTATTTTTAACATATTCTTAAACTATCTTCAGAAAAATTACTTATGCATATTAATTAATAATTTAATTTATCAAACAAATTTATTATAAAAATAATTATTAGTTTTTAACAATAATAATTAAAAATTCAATTAAAGTATAAGGAGAAAAATAAATAACCTAAAATTTGATAACTATAATTTATTAGTGAGATTAAATAAATTTAGTATTTTTTAAGGATAAAATTAGTAATTCATTTTTTAATAATAATTATTTTAAACAAAAATTGTATTAAAATATAAAGAAATAAATAAAGAAAAAAAAATTTAAAACAGACAAATTATTAATTAAATTGTCCAAGTAACGAAAAAGAAAAAAAATTTCAAAATTCAAAATTCAAAATTCAAAAGACCTATAAAAATCTCAATTTTTCTACATATTAAAACCGTGTGCAATAAATTGCTGCTTGCGGGTCTCGCCACTATGCAAGGCTGCAAGCCCTTCTGCTCGTGGGTCCCACGTGTTCGAGTAACAGATTTTCATTACTTAACCGGTTTTCTTAAGAAAACCAGCGGTTTTTTCTCAAGAAACTTGTCTAGTTATTACTGAACCGGTTAATTGAATAATGACTAATGTAATGGAATAGTATAGAAGGGAAGAGTTTCTCGTTACATTTTATTTCATCCTAAACAGTAAAAATAAGATATTTCCGAATTGAGAAATTTATGTCAGAATATAAAATCATTAATAAATAACATTTCATTATATTACATTACGAATTCTTTTTTCAAACAATATTTTACTATATTATATTATGAATCCTTACATCTCTCTTAAATAACAATTTTTTAATATTACATCTATTTACATTCAATTCCATTATAAATTATTTTATTCTATTATATTTTATTTTATTTCATTAAAAATTTTACATCTAACCAAACATAACCTTAATTTTTTTATAAAAATTATAAATATAAATGGGAAAAAAAATTAACTATTTTGTATTTATTTGAATTGGCCTGTTCGATCTTGTTTTAAAGTTATTGACATATTTAAAATGTCAGGATTCAGAGATACGTTTGGACCAATAATATGTCTTTTTTGGCATTGTGTAGGTACGAATAGTGTTTGCGTCCACAGAAATTGATAGGGAACGGACGGCAGATGATATTAATTTGGCTTTGTCCGTCCAAACTATGTCGGCCACTGTTTTGTTTTGGCACCACCAAATTATTGGTATGGAATAGAAGATAGCAGTATGAAAATGACTGGTCTTATGATTCGTGTGAAAATCGTAAGAATTTATTAAATAATATTATTTTAATTAATTTTTATTTAAGTTATTCGAATTATTTAATTCGTAATCTAAAATTTAATTAATGTAAATTTAGTTATTTAATTTTAAATTAGATATATAATTTTAAAAATATATAATAAATTTTTATTTAATAATATATTTTAATTAAATTTCAAAATCTTTAATAAATAAGGACAATCTCCTTCAATCGTATTTTAAATTCTTTAATTTTATTTAATGTTTAACAGATTTTATGATAGTCTAATACTGCTTAATTCTTAAATTTCTTGTTTTGCTTATTTAATTTCTGAGTCAGTTTTTACAAATTGCTAATTATTTTAAAATTAAATCTTTTAATCCTTTCTAAATAGGAGCAATTTTGTATTGTAATAAATTGTTTTTATTAATCAATTAATTTGAAATTTTGTACTTCGTCATTAATTACTTGAATAGAGTTTATTATTTGCTATTTCTCCTTAAATTAAATTCGTGGTAAAGATACGAGATCATTTCATATTAAAGTTCATAATCAATCACTTAAACCAAACTTATTATTTATGAAAACACACTTTTAAAAAAGAATTTCATACTACATGCAAGGATTTAGGGCCTAATATTTTGTTATTTTACAAAGGCAATTGAAGATTTTGTTAGTCTCTAATTCATGAAAAGGAGAAGGCCCTCATTGAAAAATAATGACACCAATTTTAGCCCGCTCTAATTTTGACCTGGTTCAAAAGTGATTGATCTAATTAAATTACGGGTTGAGGTCGAGTTGAGTATGGACTGACCTATCTCAGTCTGCCCTGCGCTCTTCTGACCTCAGGCTATTGACGTTCCCATTGAAAAGGGCATGGCATCGTTTTTCTTTTTTTTTTTTTTTTGATGGTTACCTTAGAAACATGGAGTTGGTGGCAATCCATCCATTGGCACGCAACCTCCATAATTTTGTGTTGCAAGTCAAAAATCAAGTTCGATCGATCTAGTTGTTGCCTTAGTCAAGTCCAAGAAAAAGAAGAAAAGATGGATCGAGTAAACAATCATGAACATACAATCCATGATTATTAGTTGTTTGATATTTTAAAATCACGCAAACGAATATTTAATAAATAATTATATAAATTACACATTTTAAATAAATTATATAATAAATTAACGATTCAATTAGCAGATATGGCTGCGTGTCTCTATCTGATTATGTGGAGATTGTGATAATTGGTTTAATGCTCAACTAGGTGGTAGAGATGTCTCTGTATTAGTTAGTGCCTTGATTCAGCTGACTTTTTATCAATATAAGGGAAAACGAAAATCCAACTTCCAAAGAATGAGACTGGTGAAAGGAAATAAGTCGAAATTAAGGATTCGATGTTTTCGACTAAAGTAACGAAAATTGTGAAATGAATGGAGTTAGAGGTGGTAAGTTTAGTTGAACTCGAGTTTAAGGTATTAATGGGCTGCGTCGGGCTCAAGGTGGTAAGTTTAGTTAAACTCGAGTCGCACTACGCCCATACTCTCCTAAGCCCGAGCTCAGCTCAATGTCGGACTTGAGGTAGTAAATTTAGTTAAACTTGATTTTGAACAGGGATGACAATTGATCGAACCAAGTCCAGACACTCCTAAGCTTCAGCCGATCTCTTGGGTCGGCCAAAAAGGCCCAAGGCAACCCACTACGATCTTAGCCTTGTCCAGTCTAATCTAATTTTTTAAAAAAATTAAAATACAAAATAATATCGTTTTCAATATAACAATGTTGATTTGCTTATAAGGATTGAAACTTAGGCCGGGCCTAGGTTAGACAGTCGGGTTGAGTCTTGATATTTTAGACAAATTGGGCTTAATGTACATTTAACCCCAACTTAGCTCGGAAGTCTGAACCCAATTACGATCCATAAGTTTGGAATATCGGCATGAATTAGTTGAATTCTTTTAGTGAAAATAGCTATTTTAGTCTTTAAAATTAAAAAATACAAATTTATTAAAATAATATTATACTAGGAGTTAATTATATAAAAAACATCAAATTTATTTAATTTTGTAATATTAGTATGAATTTTTAAAAATAACTTAGACATTAAGTTCTTTGTGTGACGTGAAAATTCATGTTAGATTATTATTTTTTTATCATATTGTTGTTATATATTATATTATATTTGTGTCATGTATAAATTATATTTTTAATAAATAAAAATACAAACATCAAAAAATAATTATAAAGTAAAAGTTACAAAAATGCATATAATTATTTAAAATTTTTTAATGATGTTAAATTATTAAATAATAAAATTTATATGTGACACCACTATTATATGTGCAATCAAAAAGGATATTCATTTAAAATGATTCATTATATCATAATGTCAAATTATTTTTTTCTAAAAATTAAAAATTGAAACATTTTATCGTCATTTTTTAAAATTTGAGTCAATATTATATAATTAAATAAATTTTCACAATTAATCCTTATTTTAAAATTTAAATAACTCGAGAACTATAATTTTAAGCCAGATTCAATCTTTTATCATAGCTCGGACTTATATGATCCGACCCATTTTGAACTCTGAGTGGAATTGATTTCGTTTCCTATTAAAGTTTCACAAGAAAAGAAACTTTGTCTTGATGTTGTTACCGTTTGCTTGTGGAACACTGGGAAATTGGAAAAGATAATATTTAGTTTGTGTGATGGTCATAGTATCTATCTCTTCCCTTGTACTCTTGTCATTGAAAGGCGAAGAAAAAAATAGAAAATGGGTTTTCTAAAATTCAATAATAATTTGACTGGCTAGTTGTTGGGTATCGCATTATATTAGATTGTGTTAATTGAATCGCGAAAGCCCATGAAATAACAGGAAGAGTTATTACGACATTAGGTTTGCTCATAGGGCACGAAGTGAATTGGCACGTACCGCAAGAAGGATGCATAAAATTAAATACAAATGGCGCAGTGTAATATAGGACTGGTCGAGGTATAGTTGAAGGTTTACTAAGGGACTGCTCTAAAAAATAATGTGGTGACTTTTTGACAAATATAGGCAAATGTTCACCATTAACTGCTGAGTTAAAAGGGATGCATGACGGCCTCCAATTGGCGTGAAATCTTAAGTTTTGAAATGTAATACTAAAAACAGATTCTTCGAAGGTAATCAATATTCTATTCTTATCAACAATTTTTTTGACTGATAATAATCTTTTAGTGTAGGATATGCTGGAGCTTTTGGACCGAGATTGAATTGTGCAAATTTAGCATGTTTATCGAGAAGGAAACTAGAGCACTGACCCCTGGTAACTCTAACTTCGTTCACAAGCCCAGGTTTGCACGTACTGAAAGAAATTTCATCTGAAATATAGGCATGGGTCTGATAGAATAGTCAAAGAGTGCCATATCACCGAAGGATGTGATAATGTTATAAATTCTGTTGTTTCTTTCCTTTGTATAAAAAACAAATAGAATCTCAATTATTTATTCTAAAAATGAATTGTGTATAATCAAGGTGGCATCATGTCGTATTAGGAACAACATCATGCTTGGAGGGCCTTTTATGTATAAGAATGTAATAATTGTTTGTGTCTTACTAGACTGCAATTAATTAGCTTTTTCATAAATTTATTTTGAAAATTGTCTTTGTATGTTAATAATTTGTATTATCATTACTTGAAGTATTTTTATTATAAGCAATTTCAACACTTTCATTACTTATTTACAAAGATCTAAGTCAACAGTAGATTTGATTTATATTTTTTCATTTAAACCCGAACCCTCGCACTCGATTATAATTAGAGTGGAGCTTCGATAAAAAATCTCACTTTCGTACTAAGAATTAAAAATCTCTCTTTGGTACTAAGAATTATAACACACCAAACACATAATATTGATTATATGTTCAATTTATCATAATTAAAGAAGAAAAGGAATTTGAACTTGATTTAGATTATCGTATTAAGTTTGTTTTTATTGAAATTTAAATTGAACTTAGGTTAAAAAAATATTTTTTTGTAAATTTTAGGTTAAATTTAGACTTGAATTTTACGGTTGAATTTAGTTTGGAGAAACCCGATTAAGTTGAAAAATAATATTACTTTAATAAAAAGGTAGTCAAAAATGGTCCATTACCACTCATAATTACAATGGCCTTGTTTGGCAATCAGCTTATTGCATTAGCTGATAGCTGATTATATCAGCTGTTAGCTAATAGCTGATTCTATCAGCTGATTTGACCAGCTGATTACATTAGCTGTTTGT
>JANZXR010000006.1:37073933-37094900 GCA_027575705.1 Erythroxylum echinodendron
ATTACCCCAAACGCTGGTGTAAGGTAGCTTTTTGATTTTTGGCTGATTGGGTTAAATCAGCCAACCCAATCAGCCAATTACTAAACAAATTTAATGGCTGATTGACTAAGTCAAACAGCTGATTTTGGCTGATAAGTCAAACAGCTGATTTTGGTCAATCAGCCAATTTTCAGCTGATCAGCTGTTATCCAAACAAGGCCAATATCTGTCTTTATTATGCAAGTGGCAATGATACAAAAATTATTAGGCAATGAAGGAGGAACAAACTCCATGTTGGTGTTGTTGGCTTGCTTGCCCATATTATCTGTCACAGCACATGCAGACATGCTGGCATTGCAAGAGTCACTGTCCTATGATTCTCTCCAAACAAGCCCCATCAGTTCTTGCAACAACCTTATCCTTTGGAACTGGACAATGGACCTCTCTTCAACATGGGGTATAGTCACTTTTCTGCTAAGGCAAAACACTAAATCCTTGAACCACCATGGCAGCTACAAGCCGCCATTTCCCACTTTGTGTTCATGGAACTTCCGCAAGTTTCAAAGGCAAGCCTTTTATTTCTTGCTCAGCTCAACCTTCTCAGACAAATATTAAGGTGACAGTTCTTCAAGACTTGGGTTACTGACAATTAAGTCTTGGACTACTTAAAAAGACATACCAAATTCTCTGTGTGCTTCTCGTTTTGTAAAAGGTGGTCGTAAATGGAGCTGCGAAGGAAATTGGAAGAGCAGCTGTTGTTGCGGTGACCAAAGCTCGAGGAATGGAGGTGGCAGGTGCTGTTGATTCCCATTTTGTCGGAGAAGATATTGGACAGGTTTTCTTATCTTTGTACTGTACATATGAACAAGTGTCTCTGTTTCTGGTAAATGATGTACTTAGTTGATATCTATTCGATTTTCATGTCTGAAGTAGGTCTGTGACATGGAAGAGCCACTGGAAATACCCATAATGAATGATCTGGCCATGGTATTAGGATCAATATCTCAGGTGATACATCAAAATCCAAGCTCTTTCTCAGACATTGACAATGAAAAGGAAAATGAAACGAACCCATTTTCTGGTCTCACAGGCTAAAGAAACAGGAGTAGTCATTGATTTCACCGACCATTCCACAGTTTATGACAATGTGAAACAGGTTCATTGTCCATGTACAAAGCAGAGTTCTTGTTTTTACAACTGATAATCTTTCAATTTCTGGAAAAGATATACGTTCATAGCTACTCTGCTTTTTGTCATCAGGCAACAGCTTTTGGTATGAAAAGTGTGGTTTATGTGCCCCGGATTAAGTCAGACACAGTCGGGGCTTTATCTGCATTGTGTGAGAAGGCCAGCATGGTGAGCACAGGGTGAGATGTTGTTTCTTATTTGCTGCATCACTGAGTTGAGTGTGTGGCTTGTGATTTTTGAGCAAACTTATGCCTCCTGAAGTTTCACATTACATGCATCAATGATAGGGTTGCCTCGTTGCACCAACTCTATCTATAGGATCGATACTCCTCCAGCAAGCTGCCATTTCAGCTTCCTTCCATTACAACAATGTAGAAATCCTGGAATCGAGGGCCAATGCACAAGTTAGATACAGTTTTCTTCTTCTTCTTCTTTTTTTTTAAATTCCCAACAAAACCAGAGAAACAAACATTGTGCGTGAGGCATTTAAGTCAAATAAATGAATTGTAATATTTTCGCAGGATCTTCCATCAATGGATGCTGTTCAAATTTCAAGGAACCTCTCCAATTTGGGACAGATGTACAATAAAGAAGATCTATCAACAGATGTTTTGGTAAGCAATTCTACATATCAGATGTATGGCCCCATATTTGAGCTACATCAATGCAAAAATGTTTAAGATCGCATTCATCTTCGTTTACTGAACAGTAAATTTACTAAAGGAACGGCAAAGATTCTATTCCTCTCGGATGCTTAACAAAAATAAAGGATCAAAACTGCATTTTACCGTAGGAATGAAAAATAAAAGACATATTTTTGTATCTTACAAGGCTCGAGGGCAAGTTCTAGGAGAAGATGGGGTTAGAGTGCACAGTATGGTCCTACCAGGCCTTCCTTCCAGCACAACTGTTTACTTCTCTGGTCCAGGAGAGGTTTGTTTCTTTCTTCGTCATTTCCAAATACCAAGAAGCATTAAGCTGAAGAGTACTGCTAAAATTCACAGGTTAATTTTAACCTTGTATGGTCAATCACAGGTTTACTCCATAAAACATGATATCATAGATGTACAGTGCCTCATGCCTGGCCTCCTGTTGGCCATAAGAAAAGTTATCCGTCTAAAGGTAATCATCTGTGCAATTATAAAATTTTCTGTGAGCTTTCGGCCCCATTCTCCTAGCTCAAGTAAAACTTTCATTTTCTGGTTGATATCATTGCAGAATCTAGTGTATGGACTGGAGAAGTTTTTCTAGGAAGCCATCAACATCCTGCAGACCGAAACTAAGTATGCTTTTGCGGATTGCGGACCAAGGGAAGCAGTGCTATCCTGTATAAAATCGTTTGACAAATGAAACTCAAGGAATATATGAGGTAACAGACTGAGATTTAGTTAGGTTATTACTCACCGCCAAGCAATTCATCACTTTCATTCACCCAAAGTGTAACTCAATGCGCCTGTGAGAAAAACTAAGGATCAAGGAATTCATTTTGAGACATAAAACCTGCAGAGGATATATGAGATCTTTCTTAGGTAGTTTCGTTGTAGGGATATCCGCAAATTTAACAAGTTCCGTGTCTTATCAACATTTGACTCCCAAGTATAAAGAACAAGTTCAGATCTTCCAAAAGGATAAAGCTGCCACAACTTCTACAACCCACATATTCCAAGACTATTTTCCCCTTGACCATTTTGAAACGATTTATATAAACACAGGTTAAGATAAATTCTTCAATGGTCACCAGGACCAGGAATGTGTACGATGTTCGGTACTACCCTTACCTCATTCCTAACTAACGAGTAATGATATTCCTCTTATCATATGCACTCCCAACCCTTCAACAGATACCATAACATTCTTTAATAGATCAATTCTCCTGTCAGGAGTAAGCAGTATGACTTTCACTATGTAGAAACTAGGATCTTAATCGCGAAGTTGATTTGGGAATTAAAAAGTTCTATTGAATTCCCCATAACAACAAAGTTCATTAAGAAACTCCTGGTAATAAAACCAAAGGAGGAACTGCCTAAGTGAAAGCCAGAAAGAATAAGCAAACTTATTTGCCTCATAAGAATGCAATCACGCAAAGCTAATTGGTTCAGGACAAATTCCTACCTGTCGAAGGTAAACTCAATCCTTGGCGGCTATAATCCCATAAGAGTTCCAACCAAAGTCTTCATATTTTTGGAGAAAATGTGAATTTTGCAGAAACCATTCAGCATACCTTAAAATATATAACAGTAAGCCTATGACAAAATTTCACTGCAGTTGTGAACCCCTGATCTGCTTACAAATTTGTTGGCAACAGCTCTTATCCAAGCTCTATCCTTGTCGCTATAAGCAAATCCGATGCTTGAAGCCAACAATAGAAACCCTTTATTCTCTTCATTCTCATTAGCTGTTTCATCACTGTCTTGAAGCAGAGGCTCCACCAACAGCGTACAAGTCCCCTCGGGCAGCATCTCCCAACTTCGGAATTCTGCTACATTGATCAGACTACTAAAGTCATAAACATCCTTTTTAAAAGTTGAATACAAATCAAATTTGGTGCTTTAGCATATAATAACCGTAACGATTCACAAATTATAAAACAAATAAAATTACAGGCAGGTCTACGTTTTGCAGAAAGATGAAAATGCCAAGTCTAAACCAGAAATATGGTGCAAGAGTCAAATAGATCAAACTTGAATGACGCAATGCAAAAGAAGTGCAAACTTACCGGCAGTCTTCGGAAAATATAAAGGGTCCTTCAGGTCTGATAAACCAATGATCTCAATCTGTCTCTTGAACCAATCAAGTAATTCAGCTTTTGAATAATTATCAGGAGTGTTCCAGTATCCACGGACACAAAGTTCCCCTTCAACACATATCAGCTGTAAAATTGAAACAATGAACACAACCGCAACAACTCCATAAATGTAGCTCACAAGTTCAATTCATCAAAACGTGATAGCACAGAAACAAACCGCAGCTATGGTGTTTGTGTTTCTCAGCAAAACATAAGTTGCCCAAGCCAAGTCCTCCTTCTGAGTATCAGCTATATTCTGTGACATCACAAAAATTTGTTCAGCACCTGGAGGAATGGTTACCTTATCCGCTGTAGTAGCACCCTGTAGAATATAGAAAAGCCATGAGGTTATGATTAGTGTCAAGTACTTAATTTTGACATAAATGATCCAGGACAAAGAGTAATGACCTTCAGAAACCTCCCAAAGTAAGGAAGTGCGACTGAAAATGCGGCCAAAGAAAGACCCACAGCTTCAGTTCTCTGCTCCACACTCCAAAGTACACTCATCAAGACGTCAAACAACATAAATACAATCCAAGAGATCACACAGTTTGATATCAGAAAAAAAAAAAAAAACCCCACGGACCAGTTGCGCAGGTGTGATCTCAGGATAAGAACCCACAAAGTGATTCAACAGAAGAAGCGACCCGAACCCGTACCCAATCCATCTCGGCAAGTATGACTCGTCAAAACCTGGAATCCCTTCAAACCCCACAAAACACCATGGACTCAGAACACGTTTAGCTTTATACGTACAAAAAAGGAGAGGCCTTTTTATAGCATACCAAATGTAAAGCGAAGAACCGAGAGGTTTAGCTGTTGTTGCCGGTCTTGAGTGGCTCTAGAGTCGTCACTGCGTACACAAAACACCACTCCTGAATTTCTGGTAAGCTTGGCGCCAACATGAGTACCGAACTTCAACGGAATTATTGAACTAACCGCAAGACACTTCATTTTCTTCCACTTGTTTGCGAGCTCGGAAAGTGAACACCCACTTCTGAAATATCTGCGTCAGTGCTCAGTGGCAATGAATCCACACTTCGTGTGTACTATCTTGTTACTTGTTTAGCCCAAACTAATTTGGACGCCAAAACTTACTGACAGTCACCGATTCAGGCCAAGCCCAATTCGATAATGAACATATCATATGCCCAATATTGATCTCGAGCTTAGACTGAATTGTATTATTTTCTAGCTGTGATTCGGAATGATAAATTAGTTCAAGTCTGGTTCGAGTTGACTCGATTTAGTTTAAAATAAACTAATCAAGTTCAAAACTATAAGCTATAATTCAATCTCGAAAGAGTGGTTATTTGATTTGCTCTTCTCTTCGCCGAGGGTCTTTACAGAAACAGTCTTTGTATCTCTATCGAAAATGCGGGCATGATTGCGTACATCTTACCTTCCCCATATCCTACTTAGGCGAGAATTTAGTTTGGTTTAGTTTGGTTCAATCCCGAAAGAGTAAAATTTAACCCTTTGCCTTTCTCTTTTTTGAGTTTAGGATAATTTTTGAAATGAGCGATTCTTAAAAAGTGCTTCGAAAGACTTTACTAAACACAAGCTTAGAGTTAAATATGAGATTTCAAGATTAAACGACCAAAACCTGACATGTTTTAGTATGATTAATCTTGATAAATTAATCAGATTTCAACCGATCTAATTCAAAGTCAATTAATTAAATTAAATTTGATCAAATTTTGACTTCGGTTTAAAAATTTACAATAAGATTCCTAATTAGAAAAGTCCTAAACTTGACTTAATCTATAATTATATATGTGATTAGTCTTTAGTCCTGGTCTAATTAAAAATATGTTTAGAAAAAGTGATCAGTGTGTAATTAGGATCTTTACGTTATAGCCTTTAAAATCGCAAGAACTTTGTGAAAAAATGAAGTTAAATAAAATATTTTAGTTGAATTCTTTAATTTATTTTAAATATTAATTTAAATATTATTATAAAATTTCAAAAATTTTATTATAATATGAAAATTATGTAATGAAAAGAAAAAAAACCAAAAGTTACTATCTTCATGTGATACATTTCTGTCTTCCTCTTAATTAATTAACGACCAATAATTTAATAATCAAGTATAAAAATAATAATTACCCACATTATGGTACTGGTTGCTAGGTGTGGAAGGAAAGTAAAGGAATCGGACGGCAGCCATGAAATGGTCAAAAGTATGGAAGCCGTGGTCAAAAGTATGGAAGCCGTGGTTTTGTGTTTGTTCTTTACCTGCGTGGACCAAATTATATCAATTTCATTGCACCAACCGTCCTATTCAATGTCCTTCAATATGTTATTAAGGTTAAAGTTAATAAAAAACTTGATATAATTAGTGTACAAAGCTCCGCTTGAAAGGGTTGAAGAAGGTCATAATTTGGGGTTTCGAAAATTTACTGAGAGTTAGAATGTTAGACTTTTTAGTCATATCATTTTAGAATTTATGAGGTGCATTTTATTAACATGTATAATATGAACGTATATACACATAAATGATGATTTAGAAAACACTGCAAAAATAATATATGCACTCAATTGATATGTTCCGAAGATATGAAATGTTTAAAATAATGATGATTTGATTGTTTATTACTGATGTCTTAAATTTTGGTTTGATGGATTATAATTATTAATTTGGAATTAATTGTTTCAATTGGAAAATTGACGATTGTACATTTAGTATAGAAAAAAATGTCAAGTGGTAAGACAAACTGACACATGAAAAATTAGGATGACTAAACCTATAAAATGAGTGACTTTTCGCAAAGAAAATCAAGTGATAGATGTCAGTAGTAATTAAGTGACAAATGACCTAAGATATTGGTGACATTTGGTAGCCACAAAAGAAGATCCATTTGTATGACATGTGTCATTCTAAAACAAAGACACCTTGCACCAAATGGCTTAAGCAAATGCAAAGTCATGTTTTGCTCTAGTTATTTGTTCTGTATGCTTTCTTCTTCTCCTCCCTCTTACTACCGAAACACACACATAACCCTCACAACTTTGAAATTTTGCTTTAATTCTGTTCATCATCACTCTAAGATCCATACAAGATCCTGCACAAAGATAGCTATTATCTGTTATCATCTCTTTACCCTTGTTGAAATCATTCTACTCCCATCTTGTTCTTGGAATTGTGTTTGCATGCATAAAAGGCTAGGTTAGCTTGATAATTGAGGAGGTATTTGAGCTGATTAAGAAGATAAAATACTGATCTCTTGTGATGTAAAATAATAGAACTTGATGATGACTGAATTGGGGATTGATTAATTGAAGTATTGGTCTTAAATGTGTGCTAGGAAAATGATACATAAATGGTAGTTTCTGTTCTGTTTAGCATGTATAAAAAACAATAGTTTATAAGCTGTTAAATGAATGATTTTGAGATGAAAATTAAATGAAATTGATGAGGAATTGAGGTATAATTAAAGTTATTTTGAAGGTGTTTTGAATTTGATATGAAAGAGTTTTCTTTTGAATCTAGAAAAATTGGGGATGTTAGTATATGTATAAGAATGATTGTTAGTGACCTAAATGAATAGAATTTGGAGAGCTTTAATGTAACAAAGATAGAAGCTATATTAACATAAATTGAAGTAACTTTTGAATGTATGAATTCTGGAAAATTTAAAGTGTTAATGATGATTATAAGTAGATGAAATTTGTAGAAAATTGAGAGAAATTGGATAGTGGACGATCGGGGCACTCATCCCATGATCTTGCCCAAAGCTTTGAAATGATAATCATTTCGATTTTGAGAATTTTTTGAACCAAATGAGGATAAGTCACTCTACATTGGTGTATTTGGACTTGATTAAGGCTTGAAATGAACCTAAATTATTGCTTGATTAATTGGTTAAGGGTTCGATAAGTTTAGGTTGTTAATTGATATTATTACTTAAGGAATTGATTATCGTGATATCAATGTACTTAAATATGGAAATTATGGTTGTTAATAGAATAAAGGTGTTCTTACGAATGCAAATATGATCCAAAGGATATGTGTAAGGTATAGTAGGTATGAATGAACGAAAATTGGGAAATTGTGTGAATGTATATTGCTAGAAAAGGTTGATAAATTTAGAGTAATCAAACTTAAGGTATAAACCTGAATGCAAAGTGGTAATATACAAACTATAAGAATACATACCCGGAAAGGGCAATTGAGCATGCATTGAACATGACGTATATACATGTGCATGATTGTATATTATATGATTGAACAACTTAGTAATGTATAAATTATATGTGTATTTCATGACTTTAGAGGCAAGTTGATCGTCAGCATCCAAATGTTACCGGATCATCAAGGCAATAGTTTTTTTGGAGCGAACTATGAGTTAACCTAAATGTGTAAATTCAATTATATGTGCTTCAGTTTGAATTGTATATGTATTGTGGAATGTGTGAACAATTGAATGATGAATACTGGTAGGGATGTCAATGGACTGGGTCGGGTTGCCATTTATTTTTTAATAAAAAACTTCTAAAACGACATCGTTTTGGTCTGCTCGTGGCGCGTTCGTATCCCGGTCAACTTTAGTCAAAAGCTGGCGGGGCCAATTTTGTCATCCCTAAACACCGGATTTAGATCTGAAGGATTTGATATATGATACGAACACATTGAATGAAAAGTACGCAAAGTATGATGTGTGGATTAAAGCATGATATGTGAATTGATGCATCTCATTATATTGAAATGCATGATCAAATAAAAGAGTTATAGCTGGAGTAGTCAATATGTAGAAAAGAGATTAAAGCTCAAAATTGTGCACAAAGAGCCCCAGGTTTAGATAACAGTGGGCCCGATATCCACAACGAATACGAGACAGTAAATTGGGTTAATATGCGCTTGTTCATAACAAAGCAAAATAAGAAAGAAGTCAGATGTGCATTTGCATATATAATTATACATGTATCATATGAATAATTGTGACGAAATTATTAAATTGGTTTAAATTTGTGACATGCAATGTTGGTGTACAATAGTTGTTAAAATATGACAAAATGTGATGTGATATTTGATATTGGATTTTGGAATATAATTATTGAATTGAGTTGTGTAATTTATTTTGGTGTTTTGACTTGAGTGAGCACATCAATAATGGTTCACTCACTGAGTTTGCAAACTCATCAAAATTTCAACTTTGATTTTTAGGTTCAAGGGAGATCTAACTTCTAAAGCGATCTAATAGAATTCTAGTACTATTATTTTGAGGACAAGAATGATTCAAAGGTCTAGTCAGTTGATACCTTTGAAGTCTAAAGAGATGTCTTTTATATTGGCATTCCATGTTATGACACCCATTATTTATAATGTATAATTTTTATACTGTATGATGTATTGGGATTGAGTTCAAAATTGTTATGTATGGTCTACTTGAATTTGGAATGTTAATGACATATATCTCTTATTATCATTGTGAAGGAAATAAGTATTTGGAATGCTTAAGTTATATTGATGCCTCAAATTGTATTTATGTGATTGTTCTAATGTACTATTTTCGTAGAGTATATTCTCGACTATCCGTGGATATGTTCAAGCATATGTGCTATGGGTATGATATGTTACATAACGTACGCAATATTCTTTTGTATTTTTAAGAAGATGGTGTTTATATGATTTAAACCTATAATCGTATAGTCACAAAAGAACAACTTTAATAATTGCTTCAAAGTTAGAGTTAATACTTTCAGAATTAACTATTATATCGGGGTAAAAAAAGAAATTTTGTTTTTTTAATGATAAAAAAATTTGCAATGTTTTTCTATATATATAATAATAATAATAATAAAATAAGGCAAATTTGATTGTCTAAACTAGGTTACGGCCCTATTGGAGGTAAAAGATCTTCCGCAGTCAATGACTTTGACCCATTTGCAAGGTATCATCATCATCATTCACCAACCATGGTTTTCATCACCATTTGGTATACAAGTTACCACCTTGGTCAAGGAACTTGTTCACCTTTTTTTTTCTTTTTTAAGGTACATAAAAATTTATGTATTTTTTACGTAGATAATCAATTTCAAAAGGGTATTTTAAATTGGTAAAATTAACTTTTAAATAACTTTTTAATTTAAAAAATAAAGCATTCCAAATATAGTGATATCAATTATAATTTACCGTAATTCTCTAAAGAAGATAATCACATAAAAATAAAAACTATGTTTACATCTGAATATTTATTATATACACTCGACAATTTATTTAATATAATTTAAAATTAAAACATAATTTTATCCAGATAAAAGAAATTACATTTTTCAGTCAATAACTCTCAATTAAGAGATATTCTATTAGTTCAAAAAATAAAATGCAACTTTGAAATAAATATACACCAAATTAAATTTGTTAACTAATTTACTAAAAAAATATATTTTATAAGATGTTACACACACCTGACAATTTATTTAGTGTTCATTTTAAAATAATAATTGCAAATTTTATTATTTTTGACAATTCAATTTCATCAATCAATTTAAGTACATATTAATTTTTTTTAAAAATTAAATAAAAGACACAAGTTTGTAACACCAGAAATTACCCTTTACAGGTTGACTCAGTGTGAGCAGGGATTAATCTAAGTTGGATGGCTTAAAAGCGCCTTCTCATAATTAGAAACCCTCCTAAGTCACCTCTTGGGCTAATAAAAAAAGAATCCTCAAATAAGTTTATAACACAACTAATTAACTAACCCTTACATTTATTTCTTTATTATTACATCTAATATGCAATTAAGATTCACTCCTCTGATTTTCCCATGTCAGGACGTGAAAGCTAACCGTTTAATTTTCAACTCATGCCAAACATGGCCTTATTTCGTGTAATACCACACGTGTGGTGCCGTACAAGCGCAATTATAATATCCCAGCTCCGCTTCTCTACATTCGCATCCAGATGAGCCCGTCCACTCGATATATTCCACGTCATTTAGTGATGACTTGGAGTTGACGGATTGTTGTATGATATGTCTTAACGGGTGTAGGCGATAACTGCTTGTCCTTCCAGAAACATATACAGAGTGTTTCAGAGACCTAATCCAGGTAAAAAACAAACGGCCCTCATGATCTATATCATGTGCGACCTCCGAATTCTCCAATGAGATCTCGCCACGTCATGGAATTTCACACCGACCTACGTCTTCTTCTGTCTTGTAACGACACGTGCCCTTCGGTTTACCTGAATTGGCCGGTGGCTTTACTGGTGCAGCCGGTCATCGGTTCTCTTTGTTTCCCGCTAGCTATAAAAGCCGCCTACTGGCAGCTCCTTTTTCTCTCTCCTCTCCGTCTCTCTCTCTCTATAAGCTTTAGGTTCTCAAATTAAAAGTAAAAAAAAATTCGCTTTATTGAGCTTGCTCTCTCGAGGTTAGTAGCTGAGCTCGGCGTAGTTTAATTTCTAGTTGATATTGCTTTGATAATAGATGTGATTTGGAGCTCTTGTTTGTTCTCATTTGGTTTCGATTAGTGATGATAATCTTTTGTTCCTTTTTGGTCTGTGGTGTGCAAGAAATTGTCGAGTTTGATCTATTTATAACGCGAGTTTTATAATCGATGATGTTTTCCGTTTTCAATTTAGTTCGTTTTAGCTTGTTTCTGTTCTTGATCTTTTAGTTCAAATATCTAATTGGAGTATTTTTTTATTAAGGCTGCGCTTTGGGGTTTAAATTGGGAATTTTTAGGATTTGGGAAACTGGGGTTTCTTGCTGGCTGTACCGTTGTCTTTTTGTTTAAGAACTAGCGGTTTCTTGGGTTTACTCAAGTAAGTATGCTTTAGTGTTTTGGAAGGATTCTAAGTGGAAAGTTTGGATCTTTGTGTTTTGAGCCTGAAGATTGTTCTAAGGAGAATATAGTTGTAAGAGCTTTGTAGTTTTGTTTCTCTTATAAGCTTGTATTTTTTTCCTTCTCTTGCTAATGTTGTTATTTGCATTGTTTATTGAACGTTGCTTAGATCCATGCAACAAATTGTTGAAAGCTCAAACTGATTGCAAAATATTCCACTACATTTGTTCTGAACCAGAGCTTGTAGATTTTTAGCAGGCAGCCTTCTCATTGATCAGTGATATTGTTAATAGAAGCAATCAGGCTTTTGTTCCTCTCTGGTTGGTGAAGGGTTCTAATGTTTGGACGCTTATACTTGTAAACTCTTTTTCACTTGCTGGAAAAGCTTAACTTTTTAATGATATTGGGCCGCTGGAGCATAGTTACTATCGATATTATTTGTCAACCCTGGCTCTGGAGAGCTATTTAGACTCCAGCCACCAGGGGGCAGTGCCTGCCATGGCACCTACTCGCGTGGCTGGAGGGTTAGCCCAATCTTCCTCAGGTTCAGGAATTTTCTTCCAGGGAGATGGGCACTCCCAAGCTGTTCTTAACCCTCACTTGAGCTCATCATTTGGTCACTCATCCAATTCAATTCCTGGAACTGGGCGCCCGAATTTGGGTCCTGTTTCTGGGGACATCAATAATGCGGTTTTGAACAGTGTGGCAAACTCGGGACCAAGTGTTGGAGCAAGTTCTTTGGTGACAGATGCAAATTCAGTGCTTTCAGGAGGTCCCCATTTGCAGAGAAGTGCAAGCATCAATAACGAGTCTTATATGCGCTTGCCAGCATCACCGATGTCTTTCTCATCCAATAATTTAAGCATTTCAGGCTCATCAGTTGTTGATGGATCCTGTATAGTTCAACAGGGCAATCATCACGACCCAAATGTACAATTACAGCAAAGTCAGCAGCCACAACAAGGGGGCTCAAGTGCAACATCCTTGCCTACATCCCAACCTGGGCAAGTTCCACTATCCATGGGTCAGCGAAGTGTGGGATCTTTCGCGCAAGATCCTACCAATCTATCTCAGGTCCAAAAGAAACCTAGATTGGATATCAAGCAGGAAGATATTCTGCCGCAGCAGGTGCACCAATTGTTACAGAAGCAGGACAGCATGCAGTTGCAAGGTCGAAATCCTCAACTGCAAAGCTTTCTTCAACAGCAGAGACTGAGACAGCAGCAGCAAATTCTCCAATCTATGCCACCATTGCAGAGAGCTCAATTGCAGCAGCAACAGCAGCAGATGCAGTTAAGGCAGCAATTACAACAGCAAGCAATGCAGCCCATGCATGCTTTGAAGCGTCCCTTTGATAATGGGGGTGTATGTACTCGTCGCTTGATGCAATACTTGTACCATCAGCGACAACGGCCAGCTGTAAGTTCTTGATGTTTTGCTCTCTGGGTACCTTGAATGGGACAATGCTTCTATTCTCTTTGAAGTAGAAATCCTTCTTAGGGATTTATGTTTTTCGTTTGAGCATATGATCTTGTATATCTTTCTGAATTTATGTTCCTGAAGCAGAATTGCTGATTACATCTTCACATGACTTTGTTGATGTGACAGGAAAATAGTATTGCTTATTGGAGGAAATTTGTGGCAGAATACTATTCACCTCGCGCGAAGAAAAGATGGTGTTTATCATTATATGATAATGTGGGGCATCATGCACTAGGTGTTTTCCCACAAGCGGCTATGGTCAGTTTTCTTTTTTCTTTTCATTCTTTTGGTTTAGGTGCTTTACATCAGAAATAGCCTGCTTATCAATTAGGGGTAAGACTTTGTATTACGAGACTTCCTCAGACCTCGAGTATTGGCGGGAGTTTTGCTGAGTTGTTGTTATTGTTGGTTTTTGTGCTGCACAATAATAAACTTGTACTATCTAGTTAATATCCTTTCAAATCTAGGTTCATGTCCATCTCTATCTTATTTGCAGGAGGCATGGCATTGTGATATATGTGGCTCTAATTCTGGTAGAGGATTCGGTAAGGAGACTACATAAGTATTTTTTTATCTGAAGTTCTACTTCTTGACATTGGTCACTATATTCTACTTCATAAGCAATCACATGGTTACTTTCAAAATGATTGCTTACTTGAGGTACAAAACATATCTTGATTTTCTTGGAGACAAATTGAGATCGTAGATAAACATGTTTGAAAGTGCCTTTTCTCAGCTTAAAAATGCTCTAGTATGTAGTGAAGGATTGTAGTCAAATTAAGCAAATGACATTCTATGATCTTGCTATCTATTTTTTTTTCCTGATTCGTTTGTTTAGTGTTCTGTATTCTGAATTCTTAACTATGTATGTCTACAGAGGCAACATTTGAAGTCCTTCCTAGACTTAATGAGATCAAATTTGGCAGTGGAGTCATTGATGAACTATTGTTTTTGGACATGCCACGGGAATGTAGATTTTCTTCTGGAGTAATGATACTGGAGTATGGAAAAGCAGTTCAAGAGAGTGTTTATGAGCAACTTCGTGTTGTTCGTGAGGGTCAGCTTCGTATTATATTCTCCCACGACTTAAAGGTTACTAAGTGTATTTCGCCACAACCAGTTTTATCTCTGACAGAAGTCCTTAAGGTAACGTACTAGCACTATTATGTATTACAGATCTTGTCTTGGGAATTTTGTGCACGGCGCCATGAAGAACTTCTTCCACGAAGGGTTGTTGCACCTCAGGTACAGATTTTGATTTTTTATTTCTCTTGGTTTATTTCTTTTATTGCCTTGGATTATGCTTGTGAGAACAGAGGTTGACAGCTGGTAATCTTGATTAATTGACAATTCTTTATGGTTCAAACTATTTCAATGGATTTATTCCTTGGATAATCCTTCAATACCAGATCCTGAATAATGTGACCTTTACTATTATCAGAAGTTTGCTGTCTAGCCCACCTTTTAAGTGTCAAGTGAGTCTATGCCTAAATTCAAATATGTTTAGAAGTTGTGGATAAAACCTCCAAAATTTTCTGTTACTCATTCAAGCCTTTTACTTAACAAGGGTCTTATAAATCATTGGTGCTGCAAATTTTCTTCCATGAAAAAGCTAATATTTTGAGATCCCTTTGCAGGTAAATCAATTGGTTCAAGTTGCACAAAAATGTCAGAGCACGATTGCTGAAACTGGGACCGATGGGGTTTCGCAACAGGATTTGCAGACGAATAGTAATATGTAAGAAATTAAACAGTCGTTCTCATTCCTTTTTCTGTGAGATGCTATTGAAT
The DNA here is from genome assembly GCA_027575705.1 of Erythroxylum echinodendron. Classification (NCBI taxonomy): domain Eukaryota; kingdom Viridiplantae; phylum Streptophyta; class Magnoliopsida; order Malpighiales; family Erythroxylaceae; genus Erythroxylum; species Erythroxylum echinodendron. The sequence continues at coordinate 37,088,950 of JANZXR010000006.1, forward strand.
TTGTTGTGCCTGGAGCTAGATGGTCCAGATGCAGTTTTTTTTATACGAATGTAAAGATTTGACATGACAGGGGCCAGTGACCAGTACTTCGCTTGTAATTAATATCAACTTGGAATTGCATATGCTTAAGCTTAAATAAAATCTCGACTGGTAAAAAGTATTTAAGTGAATTATGAGTGCTCAAGTTGGGTGGGGATGGATACTGTCCTTAAGAAGAGTTTTCGAAGAGTATTGTCTTGCATTATGGTGGGCATACATAGGAAGATTTGAAGCATAATCGTTTTCCAGCAGTTGGAACTTTGTGACCTGCAACTCTTATTATAATGCTGCAGCCATGTTTGCTTTTTATGGGACTGCTTCAAGAGATTTTAGCTTCTCTAATACTTGGTTCAATGACTGTCTATTAGTGTTATAGTATCTGCCTATACTATGATTTTAGGTTACTGGAGTTGACTTTAGTCTTTGGTTTGCACGGGACTTGGATGCTACCAATAGAACTTTAGTAGCTGTTATTTCTAACACAATGTCAAATTTTTAAAGGGTCTTGACTGCTGGTCGCCAGCTTTCTAAGAGTTTGGAGTTACAATCACTAAATGATTTGGGCTTTTCAAAGAGATATGTCAGATGCTTGCAGGTCAGATTTAGGGTTGGTTTTTTTTTTTTTGGGTTCTAGATTTTATTTTCACTTTTAGTTGATATGTAGTCTTGTAATGCTTTTGACTCCAAATTTTTGCAGATCTCTGAGGTTGTGAATAGTATGAAGGATTTGATTGATTACTGTCGAGATCACAAAGTTGGGCCAATTGGTAATTGCTCTATGGCCGCATGATAATGAACTTTGAGTTGCTACTTCTATCAGCTACATATTTTGTTTCTAGTTTCTTCAGTAACTTGGATGAGATTGATTTCAAATGCACTTGAAATGAGTTGTTTTAGGAAAATTTGGTCAATGAATTCAGATTATAGTTGTTTTCTGCGGCTCACAAATTTTTGAAATGAGCAGAACTATGTCATCTGAAAAGTTTCTGCAAATTTTCACTCTGTAATGATTGGTGCAGAGGGTTTGAAAAATTATCCTCGACATGCCACTGCAACTAAACTCCAGGTGCAGAAGATGCAGGACATGGAGCAGCTAGCAAATGTTCAGGGTCTGCCAGCAGATCAAAACACCCTCAATAAGCTTATGGCTTTACATCCTGGAATTAACAACCACATAAGCAACAACCATCATATGGTTAATCGGGGAGCATTGAGTGGTTCAGCCCAGGCGGCCCTGACTAACTACCAGAATCTGTTGATGAGGCAGAACTCGATGAATTCAAGCTCTAGCTTGCTTCAACAGGAGAATGCATCATCCTTTAACAATTCTAACCAAAATCTGTCCTCAAACTTCCAAGGGTCAGCTGCTTTCATACCAGGATCCGTGCAGAACTCACCCATAAGTGGTTTCTCAAGTGCGAATCTACCACCGCAGCAGTCACAACAGTTACAGCAGCGCTCATTAAGCAGCAACAGCTTACTTCAACAACAGAATTATACACCAACGCCTCACGGCACCCCATCCTTGCAACAACAGCAGCAGCAGCAGATGATCCAGCAACTGCTCCAAGAGATGTCTAACACCAGCGGGGGAGGGATGCAACAACATTCACTTGGTGGGCAGAATGGTCACGGGACTGCTCCAAGGGGTGGAATGGGCTATGGAAGCAACACTTCGGCAGCACCTGTAGCTTCTTCCACTGTGTCAGGAGGTATTTCAGGACCTGCACCTAGCCGAAGCAACAGTTTTAAAGCTGCAGCAAATAGTGATTCATCTGCTGCTGGAGGGAACAATAGTTTTAATCAAAAAGTGCCTGATTTACCACAGAATCTCCATATACCGGATGAGTTAGTTCAGGATATTGCCCACGAGTTTACTGAACCTGGATTTTTTAATGGTGACCTTGACGATAGTATGGATTATGTCTGGAAGGCATGACCATTCTCGCTTGGACGAGCTGGTGGCTCTTGTCAACCTGATTGCTGGCAATATTTTTATGTACAGGAAATGAAATAGCTACGTTACTGTTTTCTCTTCTTTTTGTTCTTCTTATATATTTCCATATTATGGAATTTGTTTGACATGGACTTAACTTACAGTAGGTAACTAGCTTTGTGTTTTCGGCTACTCCCTTCCTTCTTTTTCCTCTTTCAGCCTTTTCTCTTATGAAGTCTTGCAAATGTAATCTACTGCTCAAGTGAACAGCTGATATGATATCTAAATGATTTTTGCTTTAAATTCAGTTGCTTCTTGGAATTGGAATAATAATAGATTCAAATATACAGGGGTTTTTTTTTTTACCATAATGTGGCTAATGCTAAGTGTGGTTCTTAGAATTGGATCGTGGTGATCAATATTTCAATTTCATATAATAGGTATACAACATAATTGAATTTTAATTTAGAACATCTAAATGAAGTTTCTAAATACAAGTTCAAGAGGTTCTCTCAAAATAAACATAACTATACACAGCTGACAAAAGTGGTCTCTGCCTAATAAAATACTTCACAAAAAAGAAGAGTCTATAATCTGCTTTGGCCTTTTGATTGCATTCTTACAATAACAACAGCGTTTAATATAAATCTTACTGATACGTGAAATTGAGGGAGGTTAAATACGCATTCTTAATGTCTCTCAAATGCTTTTTATGGTGATTTTAGCTATGGCTGTAGGATTTTAAAGCAAGAAAGTGTAGAGCTAGGAGTAGTAGCTTCATCTCTATAACATCATTTACTAAATATTCTATCTCTAGATATGTAACTTGATATGTGAACTTATCACAAAAACTCATCGTTTGATTCATCCTCTCCGGTTACCATACCAATGATCATATTCTACCAAACCCTTACGCCCGGTCCATCAATCTTCTTGTCATTCTGTACCAACGAGCAATCACACGGTTCTGGACATTTTGTGATCCAGGAAATGAGCAACTTTCTTTCTGTGGGTGGTACTTGAGCATGCACTTTCGAGAAGGATATAGTATCTCGACGTCAAACGGCTGTGAGAGCGGCCGTCCCAAAACTTGAACTTGAGAAACGCTGTAGTGTCCAGGCACCCAACGAATCAGATTAAGACAATGTAACCAAAATATGCAGTCGAAGCATAACAAGTTTGACATATATGAAACCAAAATATGCAGTCAAAGCATAACAAGTTTGACATATATGAAACAAAAATATGCAGTCAAAGCATAACAAATTTGACATACATGATACAAAGATCATAGCAGATCTATGCCTAGGATTCATTTGCAGAAGGGGAAAGAAAAGAACGGATGCAAACTGTTACTATGTAGTGCCAGTGTGTGTGTGAGAGAGAGGCAAACAGAGGACAACCATATATAATATAATCCATCAATGTCTTGTCTCTGAACTCTACCCAGTAGTTCAACTTTAACAAATCCTCCAATGCAAAGAACTGGTTCAGGTAACTTAAATGCTTGCAAGCAGTTCTCCTGTCAAGAATCAGCGAGTAAAGAATGAAATAAGCCAACAAATACATTAAACAATAAACCAACATTTCATTCGTTATTCATAGACATTGAAAGCTCGAGTTTGCATGTTGTCAAAGTGAATGAGTAACAGTTAATGATTCTGGAAAATAGCACTCTAGGTCAGAATCAAATAGCACAAGTGCACAAGTGATAACAGAAACTACAGACCAGGAACATAAGAATGAAGTGCATGTCCAAAACTCAAAAAAGGATATCGTGATGAGACACATGGCAGTTACCTGAGCCATAGGATATTCTGGTGTAGTGTACATCCAGAAGATCTTGTCATCAATTAATTCCTGTCCAACTCTATCCATGTAATGATCTGATAATTCCAGTGGAACCTTGGGGAAACCAAATCCGAATCGGACACTCTTGGATCCATATATAGGGAAGCCATATTGAAAATATGCTGAACATGGACACGAAAATTGTCAGTCAGTGTACAAGAAGAAGATAAAATTTCAGCGTCCAAGGCAAGCCGAAATGCATCACGAGTAGAAAAGGAATTAGGGTCAACCTTGGAATGGTTGAACACGTATTTCAGAAATGAGGCACAGATTAGAAGTTAGCCTATAAACTAACGTTTCCGGAACAATTGGGTCGCTTTGCCCTTTGCTTGACCAGTATGAAGCTCCATGCATAAATCTATTACTTGGCAACAAAGTATTTTGGATGCTCTCTTCTGGGTAGTTATCAGTACTGGATGCACTAATAGCCTCTGCTATGCAACCAGTTTGCACACGAGGGGTTAAACCCCGAGCCAGAAGTGCATAGACTCTATGATTCCTCTTGAGGGACTCCCATTCTTTGCAATCACCTAGTTCAACATTCACCGGCTCGATCAAATTGTCAACTTCAATGGCACGAGTAATACTCGTTGCTTCAGGGAAAATCTTCAAGAAAAGTTGCTTAGCAACTGAATTTTCCATTACTGCGAAGAACAATAAACTCATATCAGCTTCAGTATTCCATTCGGTTGGTAATGAAAGCTCAACAAAAGGGAATTCCCATTTCTTAGAAGCAGACGTACCAAAATGGTTCCAAAATTTGGAAACCAAGCAAACTCGAGCAAGATCAGCTGGGTCGTCCAAATGCAGAAAAATCTTGACAGACGTGTCAACTCCAAGCCATTGCACAAAGTCACGACTTTCTTCCATAGCCGACATCTTGCACACAGATTGAAGAAACCCTTTTCAGTAATCCATCAACTACAGACAATTAACACATTTTCACATCCCATTATTATGACTAGAGGACTGAGTCCTATATAAATTCAGAGAAAACAAAGCAATTCAATCAATCAGTAACCAAACAAAGAGCCATTCTGACCAAAAAAACATTAAATTCCCATATTCTCAGAAAGAACAAAACAGTTTCATGCAATCCACTAAGAAAGAAAATCTAAGATGAAGCTACATCGAATTGTAGATGAAGAAATCGATGAAAAAGTTTGTACTTTCAGGGTGACAGAGAGATCCAAGCAACCTCAAAGAGAAACCCAACAGAGACAAAGTTTCTGTTTTTATTGACCAACCAGCCGACACAAGATAATTACAATTAACGATAACATTGAATCCCATTGCCATTATAACTTCATAGAACAAAGCACAAAGATCAATTCTTTTTTCACTTGTAATATTCAACGCGGACTTGCACGTAACTCTCTTGAGCTCTATTCCCGTGTCACAAATTCGTTGGATCTATTATGTGCAAATTTTCAAATGGGAAATTCGTATTCTGAATATTCAAACTATCTATTTTTGAGTCTTTTTTATTAATACAAAATTCCTCTTCTTGTCACATAATATTTGTTATGCTTGTGGATAAAAAAAATGGAAACTTTAAAATATATGAGATTTGATCAAGATCCCTAATCACTAGTTATTTTATATAATTAAGAAAAAATTTCTTTTATCATGCAACCAAATGATACACTTTCCATTTTTTTGCTTTTTAATTAAAAATATTTTGGTATAAAAAAATTTAATTTGGATTTAGCTCCAACATTGTGATAATTATTGAAACACTGTTGAATGGGTTTAATAGTATCCATTAAACATATAACTATTAAAAAAGCAACCGAAAATTTTAATATAAAAAATAAATTTTATAGAAAGTAAAACTTTAGATTTTTTTTTTCCAAAATTCAACTCAACGTAGCAATGTTGCAAATACCGTACCTGATTCGGTACCGGATTGAGTTCTAAAATGGTACTGTACCGGTACAGTTCAATACCGGGTACCGTTTCGGGCAATTTTTTATATTTATAAAATAGTCCCTGAAATTTTTAAAATTTGCAAAATAGTCCACTGATATATTCTACAGTTATATACTGTACAGTTTCCTGTTTACAAGTTTACATTAACCTTATTTCCAAAAATCATAATAACAAATAATAATCACAATTAGTA
>JANZXR010000006.1:37095000-37113457 GCA_027575705.1 Erythroxylum echinodendron
ATCCAACACAACAAAAATTTTAATTAAGCATAAAATTTTCGAAATCAGAACAAAATTTTCAAAACACCAACGTCGGGCCTTGGACTTCTTTGATGATCTTTGGGTTTTTGGCACAGCTCAGACCGTCAGAGTGTTGATCCATCTCTGGTGGCTTCAGATGCGTCTCCGGTGGCTTCCGTGCGGTGCGGTGGCTTCGGGCAGAGAAGGTGGTGGCGTCTTCAGATTTGCGTCGACGAACCACGAAGCGAAGGGAGGAACCGGGAATGAGACGAGCGAAGGAGGTGAGGGCTAGAGAGAGCTGTGCGGTGGCGGTTCGACCCGACAGCAATGATGAGAAGAGAAAAGGCGGGCGGCGATGGCGGAGGAGGCGGCACAGAGATGGGAGAAGAAGAGAGGAGAGGCGGCAGATAACAGACGAAGAAGAAGAAGAGTGTCGGGGGGCTGGGTTTTAGGGTTAAAAAAGTTTTAAAATTGCATATTGGTCCCTGAACTGTCCAAATTTTACGGTACCGGCTGGAAAGGGCAGGTACTTCCAGTACCGGCTGGTACCGACCGGAATCCCTATGGTACCAACAGATATATGTCACCGGTACCATAGGGAGCCCGTATCGTTCCAGCCACTGGCTGGTAAGGTAAGTTTCAGCCAGTTCCGGCCGGAACGATACGATACTCAACACAGTGTAACGTAGTATTCAAATATGTGATATTATTTGTGATTATACGTGTTATGCATATTGATCCTTTAATCTAGTGATCATCTAACACATTACTTTTAGAGATGAAAATTGGGTCAGACCTGAGGTTAACAAACCAATCTTTAGGTTAGGAGCAACCCAAGTTCTGCCCAACCCAAGTTCTGCCCAACCCAAGGCTCTACAAGAAAATAGGTGTTTAGCGACAGAAATTAATGACGGAATGTGAAAGTTTTTCGTTAACAAGCGAATTTGCCAACGGAAATTACCGACCACATGAATCGTTGGAAAAATGGCCGTTAGTAATCTTTAGTGACAAAATAGAAATATTCTGTCCGTAATTTATTTTCAAGTCTTTCGATAACTTTACAAACGGAATATTTCTATTCCGTTGGTAATATTTACCAACGGACCAAGGTATTAAAAATTCGTCGGAGCATTAAGCGATGATAAATTGTGTTCTGTCAGTAAATTTAGCCACGAATATTTTATGTGCATCGGTAAATTTAGTAACGGTCAAGTTGTTGAAGTTCCGTCGGAAAATTTAGCAACGGTAAGTTTTTCTGTCAGAAAATTATTTACCGGTGGAATTTTCTTATTTTGTTAGTAAATTTAATACTAAACTTACCGATAGATATGATAATTCTGTTGGTAAATTTTTTTTTCATACATTTGAGTTATAAGTTTAATTTTAACTAGCAATCTTATGATTAGTATTCAATTTCTACAATCATCTGGTGATAATATATTGAATTTTTTCTATATTTAATTTATCTAAACAGTAAGTTGAATGATAATTTAAAGTGAAAAGTATCTTAATTGATAATTAAAAAATATTATTTACAACAATAAATATGTAATTCATATAAAATGACTTGGGAGTAGCAAAACTAAGCTATACAGTTGGTGAAGGCAGATGGTCTGACTGCTGCGACGAGGTGCTACCCCTCTCTTTCAACTCATCCATCTTATTACGGAGTTGGGCTATGTACTCCATCGACTTTTGCAAGTGAATTGCCAATATCTGTATTACGCTCTCAAGTTAAATGATTCTCTCATTGAATGCCAATTGCCTACTAGATGCAGTTGTATCGGACGTGGATGATTACGAATAACATGTGTTAGCAAATGAATCTAAGTCGAAGATCCTTCCATGATAGTTCCTACCAACCATTGCATCAAGAAATGTTTGACTCTCATCAACAGTTTCAGAGTACTGAGACTGTCATTGAATGCTTTATTCTATTTGGTCCTATTAGGAGGTAATGTTTATTTTAATAAGTGATAATTATCAAGAATTAATATTAAAGCATAAATTTTACATATATTAAGTTCTCCACATCGGGTTTTGACGAAGATAACACCAACATGCTTCTTAGTGTGGTTGTGCAAAAGGAGTTGACATAGTGTAGACTTCCTGCCCATAGACTTTTCTTGCATCAGAATAAAATGTTATAAGTAAACTACAATTTTAAAAAATTTCAGCAGTATTTCCTTTATTTTTATGATATTTACCCCTCTTGAACAATAAAAGTAACTCAACAACACAACCATATATAACACCATACATTTATAACATTATCATTCTCCATAATATATGTATATTTTCATTCCAAAATTCACACATCAAATTAGATTGAAATACATCAATGTAAAAAAAAATCAGAATATAAATGTAAAGTGTAGATACTTACAAGTTTCTCTGCATGCTCCTGGTGGATAATAGATCCTCCAGTGTGAACGGGAAGACTCTCTCCCCCTAGTCCTCCACGTTTGTTGACAGCATTGCGTTCTGAAATAGACATTACCTCGGGTGAAGTCCAATATTATTACCAACGACTCCATATTTCTTCAAATATATATGGAGGTCATACGTCATTCTTGTGTAGCGCACCAAGAAAGTCTCTATAATGTGTACGAGCTCGCCTATCTCATACTTTATAAATTACCGCGTCAAATTTGGAATAAAAAAATTCTTTTTGAAAAAATAAAAACATACTATAAATACTTTTAACCTACAATATTTATCTAATTGATGTATAAAATCAATTAGATAAAAAATACAAAAGAATATAGCTTTTATATCTTAAACTCCTGATAATAAAAATCCTTTGTTGCTTGAGAAACATTATTCCATATATAACCTTCAAGATCAATCTTCTTCTTGAACTTAGATGTTATATTTCTTGAGCACGTTCTAGACAAAACCAACCTAATATATACGCAATTTTAGATCATTTTCAGATTAAAACCTATAACTTCAGTATAAACCTATGGTGTTATCATGCATGTATTTTCACTCACAGATTGTTGACTATTGTGATGTAAGTTCTTCCATCTACTACGTTAGCTCCAGGCTCGAGTTTGTCTTCTTCATCAGCAATATTTACTCCTGATATCTTTGTCAGTATAAGGGTGGTGGATGGTGTAGGGCTGCTGGATGGTGTAGCAGTAGGTACAAAAGATGATGCCTCATCTAGATGTGTAGTAACTGAGATACAACACCTGATTTTGTAGCAGCTGCAACATATGATGCTTCACCTGGAAAGTAATTGGCTCCAAATCATGGTGACCTTAACCTTGGCTGTATCATATCCTGTTTTCTCTTTGGTGGCATATTTTTAATTTTAAATTTAGATTTTATTAAATATTCCAGTAATAGAATAATATAAATTGAATATATAACAATATATTGTTGATGTAATAATAGATTTATTCATATAATATTCTATTACAAACACAAATTAATCGCTATCATAATCACTTAATTATAAATCAAAATCATCATCATCTTTTTTTTTTTGAAGAATTAGAATTAAACTCAGGCTCTTCTGCAGATCTCTCACCCTCCTCATCCTCTTCAGTAAAAATTTCAACATATTAATTATTTAGATCGTTCAAAGGTTCATTATCGTCATATGTAACGCATGTATTTATTTCATAAACATCTTCCTGAAACATTTCACCTTTGATTCTCTTATTTTCTCCTTTTCCATACAATTCAGAAACACCTCTAGGTTTTACTTTACAAATGACCAATCAATCTGACTTATCTCGTCGTAAGTTAGGGAAAGGGACATAATACACTTGGATCGCTTATATCGCCAATACGAAAGGTTCAAATTATATAAATCTTCTTTACTGGTTGATTTCAACCAAATTGTATTAGTTGTGCCCTTTGGTACCAACATTAGGAGTTGGATCAAACCAGTCATACTTAAATATCAAACTCTACTTTATTAGTAATGTAGGATACTCAATTTCAAGTATCTCAATAATTTTACTATAGTAATCCATCAATTCTCCCTGTATGCAAACCCCATTATTTACTGTTGCCATACTATGAGCATAATGTTCTGTGTGAAATTTGTATCCATTAACGAAATACGCCGGATATAATTTAATAATTTGCAAAGGTCCTTTCGCAAGATCACATATGAATTTGTTCTCTATTGGATTTTTTGAGGCTTACAAAAAAATTCATATTAAATAATATAAAGTCATTTGAACACTTGATATGATAATTCAACCATTTCAATAATTTTAAGTGAAAACTTACATATTTCTCGAACTATCGAGGAAAGTATCTTTCAACTTCTTTATTGATATAATCCTGTGTTTTTTTGGGTATTAGCTCTAGTAACCATTTATGGTATAATCTAAAAGCATTATTATGTATTTTAGTTGTGAACAACAGATGTAAAAGCATTATTATTTATTTTAGTTATGAACAACACTAACTTCGAAAACCTAAAAAATCAATTTGAAAATCAACTTCAACTTATTACACGACAGGTTTAACCTCTTAACAGTTCAATAAAATGTAACTATAGGTAGCCTTTATTTCTTCCTCTGTTAACATTCTTTTTGTTGACTGTCCATATGTTCGTCTATCATATGTGAAAATGGATAAGTTACCATCAAAATCACCCGTTCCTCTCCTATCGTTATTAAGAGGAATTTTTCTTTCTTTTGTGTGCACATGCGGCTCAAAATAATGTGAACAAAATGTACTTCTTTCACTAAATAAGCATTACATATCGAACTCTAGCCTTTTTTTTTGACATTTTCTTCAAGTGATGCAAATACCTACATTACAAATAGCTATTAATATACAATTCTGTGATTAAAATATGTTATAACTCCAATTTAAATATTTACTGTAATTACCTCCCAATGGATATGTCTATCGATATTGAACTGGACCAACAATTTTATCCTCATGTGCTAAATATACAGGTAGATGCTCCATACAATCAAAGAAGTTTGAAGGAAAAATCCCTTTTAATTTGCACAGGATTACTAGAATTTTCCTTTTTAGTTTTTCCATTTTGGCCAACTTTATTTCAGATGATGTTAAGTTTTTGAAAAACAAACTTAATTCTATTATACTTTCCCAAACCTTATCTGGTAGCAAGTCCCAAAATGCAATTAGAATTAGCCTTTGTATAAACACATGACAATCATGACTTTTCATCCCAAATGATTTGTACTTCCTTATATCTACACACCTTGCCAAGTTTGAAACATATCCATCGAGAAACTTTAGACTTTTCAACCCTTCATACAAAATTTTATTTTTTTATCCAAAGTGTAACATGCTTTCGAATATTTATCAGCACAAAGATTTTTATTTAAATTATTCTTTCTACAAAAAAGCTTCAAATTAACTCATGATTTCGTATTTTTTTGTCCTCCCTTTAATGTTCATTATGGTATTAAACAAATTGTCAAAAATATTTTTTTCAATATGCGTCACATCTAGATTATGACATATTAAATTTATTTTCCAATATGAAAAATCCTAAAAGATGCTTTGTTTTCTCCAACTAAAGTTTTTACTAATGCTTGTATTAATTTCATCAGCTTCAAGTTTTGTAACTTTCAACAACCCTAATTTATCAATCTCCTACAATATCTCTTCACCAGCTTTGTGAGGGGGAGGAGGTATTTATACCATCCTATTTTTAATAAATTTTTGTTTATTGCGTCTAAATGGATGATCTGAACCTTTCTTTGGTTGTCAAATCAAGATGTTTTGGCTCCGTTAGGAAGATAAAACACATCAAAATCATTGTCACAATAAGAACAAGCCAATTTTCCTGTTGTGCTCCATCCAAACAACATTGCATATGTTGAAAAATCACTAATAGTCCACATCAAAGCTGCACTTAACACAAAAATTTATTTAAGAGATACATCATGTATCTCCACACTATATTCCCAAAGATGATGCAATTCAAATACCAATAGTTGTAAGAATACATCAATTTTATGCTGTGAATTATTAGGCCCTGGCATAATCATTGTCAAGATCATATATGTCTCATTTATACACATCCATGGAGGCAAATTGTAAAGAGTAATTATGATTGGCTAAAATGAATATTGTTGCCCAGATTGACCAAAAGGTTGGAATCCATCCATCGACAATCCTAACCTAACATTTCAACTTTCAGTTGTGAACTCATAATGGATGTTATTAAAATGTTTCCATGCCAGTGTATCCGATGGATAACTCATTATTCCATCTTCTTGTTCATGTTTAGAATATCATCTCATATGAGATGCAGTAACATCAGAGATATATAATATTTGAAGTCTCAGAGCTAGCGGGAAAAAATACATTCGCTTCCAAGGTACTAATTTTTGTTTCATAGTACGCATTCTAGGTTTGAACCTAGATTGACCAGAAAATTTGTACTCTTGTAATTTCACATCATCTTCCCAAAACAATATACATCCCAATTTATAACAATCAATTTTTTTAAGCAGTAAACCAAGACCCCTAATAAGTTTCTTTATATTGTAAAAATTATCAACCATTGAAGCATTGATTCATTATATCAATTACGAATTTTATCAAAACTTTGATCAGAGATATGCCTTTCGAACTTTATATTCAATGTTCGAGCAATTAAAGACAATTGAGTCATCGTCTCACAATTTGGCCATAATTATTGGTTAGCTGACTGTAGTAAGTCAAAAAACTATTTTGCATATGGTTTTGGTTCTTCTTGAAGATTTTCTATATTTCCCTAAAAAGTGTAACTAACTGCAACATAAAACATTTAGATGTAAGGATTTTCGGTTGCACCTACATTATTTATTATAAATCCAGTCTCCCCTTCAAACTTATCCACATTTGTTAATAAGTTTACTTTATTACTCATTGAGGTGCTACAAATCAATGGCTCCTTTGTCGTGTCCACCCAAAATAATTAGGAACAAACCCTTTTCTTAACAAATGGAGATTCACTTCATCAATAGGAAGAAAATGATTATGTTTGCAATTTTTACATGGACATATGATCTTTGGGCCATCCATATATGCAGGTTGAAAATATGCATAGTAAATAAAAGTTTCAACTCCCTCAACAAACTCAGTACTAATGAAACCATCAGATGTTAGTCGTCTATACATTCAAGATTTATCAACATTACTCATTTATGTAAAATTGTTATTTAAAAAAGTGATTTCATAGTTATCCAAAGTTTATAGAACATGTTTGAATTAATCACTTACAATTTTATTTCCAAAGTTTGAATTTAAACAAGCACTATGTTACATAGCATTGTTATACCATATGAATCGAGAAAGCAAGTTCTCGTTGTGACTCCTAAGCTCTTCAAATTTTTCACTGATAAGCCTTATGGGAGCTACATCACCGATTTCCAGCCTATATACCATCCTAGGGGTTTATTATGTAAAGAATTGTCATGTATGTTAAACCTATGAATTTCTTATGTTAATACTAAGTTTGAATTAATCATAATGAAGTTCAAGTATTCATGTTTAAATTAATCACCTACAAGTTCATTTCGAAAGTTTGAATTTAAACAAGCACTATGGTACATGACATTGTTACACTATATGAATCGAGAAAGAAAGTTTTCGCTGTGACTCTTAGGCTCGTAGAATTTTTCACCAATAAGCCTCATGGGAGTTACATCACAGATTTCCAGCCTATATACCGTCCTAGGGTTTATTATGCAAAGAATTGTCATGTTTGTTAAACCTATGAATTTCTTATGTTAATACTAAGTTTGAATTAATCATAATAAAGTTCAAGTATTCATGTTTGAGCTAATCACCTACAAATTCATTTCAAAAGTTTGAATTTAAACAAGCACTATAGTACGTGACATTATTACACCATATTAATTGAGAAAGCAAGTTCTCACTGTAACTTCCAGACTCGTCGAATTTTTCATTGATAAGTCTCATAGGAGCTGCGCCACAGATTTTCAGCCTATATATACCATCATAGGGGTTTATTATGCAAAGATTTATCATGTCTGTTAAACTTATGAATTTCTTATGTAATACTAAGTTTGAATTAATCAAAATGAAGTTCAAGTATTCATGTTTGAATTAATCACCTGCAAGTTCATTTCCAAATATTGAATTTAAACAAGCACTATGGTACGTGACATTGTTACACTATATAAATTAAGAAAGCAAGTTCTCGGTATGACTCTTAAACTTGTGAACATTTTCACCGATAAGCCTCATAGGAGCTGCATCATGGGTTTATAGCCTATATACTATCCTAGAGGTTTATTATGCAAAGAACTGTCATGAATTTCTTATGAGTTTCATCTAAGGGGTTTATTATGCAAAGAACAAAATTTTGTTTCATTATTATGCATTGGATCATTCGTAAGATCTTAAACTCATTCCACATACAGTAAATACTCATGTAATCCATACATCTACTCATCAATGATTCAAACAAACCCAAACATAAATACTTAAACTATTAAAGAAGAACATAAAAACTCAGCATTGGCTATAAGAATATTCTAAACAACACAAAATCAATACCTCCTTTGCATTTAACAAAACCCAAACCCAAACCCAAATACTCATTGTTTTAAAGCAACACATATGATAGACATTAATTGGATGACTTACATGGTTAGATGGACAACCACAGACTACAAAGAAGAAAGATGAGCGACGCTAAAATAAGGCCTGCGAAAAAGAAAATTTCGTATTTAATATAATAAACTTGTTCAATAGTTTTGTATTTATAACTATTGCATACAACGTCAAATTTCACTATAAGCATTAACACTTGAAACTCTAACAATCAAATATCAGTATAATGTCAAGAAAAGCACGTGATATATACATACACAAGCAGAACACTCCCAACACTTTAACATAATTGTTACAGAACTTTCATGCATTCATGTATTTTTCATATTGCAGATATAAACATCAAGTCTTTAAAGGCAAAAATAACTATAACGCTTTTGATTCTTTGGATTGGAAATTCATCTTAAGCTCTTTACAAACTCTGAATTCATTGGTTAGATAGAACAATGGATAATTATAGTTTCCTATGACATTCTAATCAATGAAGGGACGTCGATATTATACCATTTGGTGATTACTTATAGAGAATCTGCCATCTATAATGCATGATATCTCAATCGAATCATTAATCTACCGTATATAAGGATTCTATCATTTAGTGAATTATTGTCTTTTTGCTGGGACTCTACCATCTACAATTATATAGGGATTCTAGGATCCACCTATAATGTCATAACATATAGCTCTTCTAGGTGTAGGGATACATAATTAAAATAAGACTCCACATAATTCCAAGTCAAATTTTGTATAATTATCACCATTCTCATATATCATATCAAAATATTCATATATCTCATATTCATCAAATTTCTTAAATCATGAACATTTACAATCTTAACTTATTTAAAAAGCAACCTAATTTATTGATTTGATTCAAACTCATATAAGAAAGTTCATAAATAAGAAGCAACATAGAAATACGAAAAGAATAGAAGAAACCTGAAATTACATTATGAAAACTTGAAAACCCTTAAAAGGAACTTGAGAGAGAATGGGGAGAGATAAGAACAACCCTATACACTTTTGAAACTTTTAAAATTTATTTAGGGTCGATTTAAGAGAGGTACTTGCTTTAAAAACCTGATCCAACTACTTAAACTTATTTAAAAGGTCAAATAATTAGATGACTAATTTAACTCTTGGTTACTAAAACAACCATAACCTACCCTACATATCTTAGAATCTCATGATCTATAACCCTAAGTAAGCTAAATACATAAAGCTAAAACTTTTATTTTTAGACTTTTTAAAAATGTTACTCTAACTATAAAAAAAAACACCAAAAAGATAACCCCTACAACATAGTCCCAAAAATGATCTTACAATTTTTAGGCTTATCAACTCCAAAACATGCCCTAACCTGAACCAACACCAATTAAACATCCAAAACAAACTTACAAAGACACCTAAACAATATATGAAACATTGAGAAACACTTAGCATATAATATGTAAAGAAAAATGACCAACTCTACAAATTAAGTATACAAAAGCCAAAAATCTTAAGTTGTTACAATTCTTGTGAACTATGAAATTCCCATAAAAATTTCACCATTCGACCAAACATTACGAAGAGTCAAATGTTTGGAATCGAATTTTAGTTGACTTTTATTTAAAGCCTAAATCTTCTTATAGTTATAAAGGTTGGTAGGCAATATTATAGTTCAGATCATGGATATATTTGACACATATATAAACATCATGAAAATATTAAGTGCATTAGTAAGACTAAATGACATAGTTAACTAGTCATATGAATCCAAATTAGATTCATTGTTTCAAATTATATACGTTTACATAACTTGCAACTGATACATTATTTTACTAACATAATTACTAATAATATTTACAAGAGCAAAATCCTTTCCTAAAGTATGAAATCGGTAACCCATAAGTTCATTGGTATGATTTTATCTGAATTTTGGCTATAAAGATAGACATAGATGGTGCAAGTAATTAAATTCACTTAACATCACACGATTACATAAGTACTTCCGAATCTTGGTTAACTTCTTCCATTACAAGTCATACACGTTATCAATAATATATTGTATGTTACAAGGTACATATGACATATAAATATGAACCTACTATAAAAAAGTGATCCAGGATGCCATTTCTTATACGACAATTCTAACACACAACTATTGTAAAATCCGTAGTTGTTTTATTCATCAATAGGCATACATACTCAAAGTGTTATACAATCTCTTTAATTCAACTCAATAACATTGTATAATAAGAAAACATTCAAAAAGAGATAAACATAATGATTTCGTTACTTCTATTGTTGCCTCGGGAATTCTCTTACATAAGTAATAGAATAAATGGATCACAAAACTTTATCATTGTATTCCATACTAAAATAAAGAGAAACTTGCCATAAGACATATGCCTATAATCTCTAACCAATATTTTGTTATGTTAGGCATAATGTAATGGAATTTATATTACGACATATGGTTTAAATAGCATGCTTCATTAGTGTTCCAAACAAGTCCATAACAATAAGTTTAGACTAATCTCATGGTTAAAAAAGTCAAGAGGGAAAAGTATAAACATAAGCTTGTGTAGATTAAAGAATACACATACAGACACACACACACACAATTATTGAGTCACCTTGATAAAAAAATTTCAAGCTAACTATTTACGTACCCAAATTAGGAGTAACAGCGGTATTGTGTCAAAAGGAAATTTTTTACGAGAAATAGACAAAATTGATACCATCTCAAATAAATTAAGAAGGTATTATTAAGGAAAATGAAACATATTAGACATATCCATTAAAAAATATCTATAAGAAAGAAAATTGTTAGATGATTCAAAACAAGTGAGAAAGCTCTTATAATAGGCTTCAACATGACAAAAAATACGTAGAAAGTTTCTTAATATATAGGTATGAAATCCTATTAATAACCATTATAGATAGTGGCAAGTAACGTATATATTGTTTCATAATCGTTATAAACATTTCAAATTACAAAACATGTCTATCATCCTTTTACAAAACTTTGATCGAACACTTAGTATGTTAATGTCATTACTTTGTTTCAAAACTACTGATTCTGATGCATTATTCACCAACACAACTACAAAACAACAAATAATGACTCATTAACAACCCAAATAAACATCCCTCACGACTCAATCCACACTAAAAGCAACATAACCGTTCACATACAAATATTACAAACACAAAAAATAACGCAAAAGTAGAAAATGGACAACCAACCTCCACATGAAAATCCCCAGCGCAATGGAAGAATGAAATAAGATCAACAGATGGAAGAAGATGCATGGAGGAGAAAACGAAAGCCATAAAAAAACCAGAGAAATCGACCCGAGGGGTGGACGGGCTTTGGTGTTAGGTTTTTATTAATTATCAAACGACATCGTTTTATCATAAAATTAAAAACATTGCTGATGTCATTTGATTTTACCGACAGAATGACAACTTCGTCAATAACCAGTAGATATATGTCGTTGCCATTTCTCCCGCCAAACATTGTCGTCTATTTTCCCATTAAATTTTACTATTTCGTCGTGAAATTCTATCGACAAAGTTTCGCAGAAAAATTCCCTCCACATTTACCGATCGATTGTTTTTCCGTCAAGAAATGTCATTTTCCCGACAAGTTTGCACGACGGAGTTGAGATTCCGTCGCTAATTTGCTACGAAATAATTTCCGTTGCTAATTTTCCGTCAGCAATCTTTAATTTTCTCGTAGTGAGGCATTACATATACTTTTCTCGTAGTGAGGCATTACATATACTGCAAAAAATGACGTCATTTTATATATTTACGTTAAATAAAAAATAAAAAATCAGGTCGAACCAGGCAAAACTTAGACTCAAGCTGGACTGCATCGAACACGAACGATTTTCAGGCCAGACCTAGACTCCAATACAAGCTAAGCCTAGCCCGACTCATTGCTGGTCCTAATTGTTTTACATAAATACATGAACTTCTTTATCTCACGTTGTAAGTCAAAAAATAAATATTTTCTCTTTTAATTTTCCATTAAAGGGATCAAATAGAGAGCACTCATTATACACTATTTATACATTCTGATTTTATTTTATTCTTTTTGGAAAACTACATATACCCCTGATTTGCTAGTTTCTACAGATATGCATGAAATTATCTGACATGCCTTAGATAAAAAACAGCAGCTAACATAACAGCTTCAAGTGAGTCCGTCCGACGTCAAAACAACAGAGACAGTCTGAGCTAATCGGTTCGGTCTGACCTGAATACCCGAAAAAAGATTATAGTAGCTTCTTCAACCTCCCCTTGAACTCACTAGGACATATTAACACAGAGTCCAAGCACAGACCTCCTTTTGTATGTGTACAATCGATCTGCATCATTGAAAATTTGACTTTCCCAGGCTTATTAAGGTTGTCAACTACGAAATCTCCAGCATGGTAATGAACCCAGTTCTCATGTTCCCGCAGGTAACATTCTGATACGGAACGTTGGCCGTTTGATGTTGATACCTGAAACCTGACAGGTTTTATGTCCCAACCATGAACTTGATCGACGTTACGAACTCTACGACCAAACCTTTTGTTCGTAGCTTTTCCAAGCTGGAGCCTGAAGAACAGGCTATAAGTTCCTGGAGGAAACTCGAACTCTAATTCACCAACTACTTCAAACCACCATGTCTGTTTAAGATACGCAATCGTGTGGAACCTGCACATCAAAGACATGCAAGAACCAAAAACAAAATTTGCTCCAATCAATCCGTTTCGCAGGTCGGAGAAAATGAGGTGACAACTTAGGATGTTTTTCAATAGCATGAAGGACGAATAATATAGTTCGAAAGTGCGGTTAGAGATGGACAAGACGACCAAAAATCGTTTGTAATTGACATTTAGGAGACTAAACTTATGGCTGAGAAGAGGCATATCGTTAGCCTTAAATTTTCTCTGATATCATTTGTAACTTATTAAATTAAATTAGTGTAATAACAAATTTAATTAAATTTAATAGAAATATAAATCTGAAAATAACTAATTAAATATTAACTAATAATTTTTTATAGATTTATAAAAGATTTTCAGGATGAAATTTTGCACTCATTATGAATATGGGCATCACATTCATAAGTAATAAAAATAATTTAGAGTTGATATTTTGACCTAAATTTAACATATTAAGTTCAAAATAACATAATTTAGAATTTTTTAATTTAAAATTAAAAAAATTGAAAAATTGAAAAAAAATTCAGAAAAGACAAGTCATCCGATATATAAACAACACTACCTTTCAAGTTTTGTCGGTCATTCCTCTTCAGAATCTATAAAGTTGGACTCCACATTAAAATGTTGATAAAAAAACAAAAACCCACTTGACATTTGTAATCTTTGGTTACATTAAGTTGATTGACTTGTGTGAAAGGAAGAACATGTAGCAGTTTTTTAACCTAGATAAAGAAGACTCTAAGGCTTGAAGAAATTGGCTTCTTGTTATTAGATTAGACAACCCCCTTGCATTATTCTATCATACCATTATAGTTTCTTAGATCAAATCAAATTGGACTCTGAAAAAATTTCCTGAACTGTCCAATGGATGTTTAGATGCCCTCACTTATCATACGATGGACCATATCTAAACATAGTCATAAAGGAATGATTAAGGTTGATAATAGTTTAAACTGAGCTTAATTAAATTCTTAATTTCGAGTTAAATTTTATAATTAAATCAAATTCGAATAATTATCCGGACCGATTTTCATTCCATAAGAAACCTAATTAAAAGGAATGCAATAGATAGGTCATTTTAGCCTCTTTTTTTTAATGTTAATATAAAACGACATCTTTAAAGTATATCTCTTATTATATTTTGGAGTCAGTTTCATTAACATTGACTACTCAATACTGATGTCAACCCACAAGCGAAGCTAGCCTAAAATCCAAGATCATATACCATTATTGAAGAATCATGACTTTCCTGAAGTCATTTAAAGGGGTCGCTTTGGTAAATAAATAGCCATATCTAAATATCTTTTCATGTGAAAAAATCTGCATATGGGATGGAGAATTAGATAATTAAAAAAACATTGTTTAGACCAAAATTAAAAATATTTTTTTAATTAAATCAAGTATCTCTTCAGACTCAAGATTCTGTTCAAAACTCGAGTCTAACTTATTAATATTGGTGATGGAGAAGCCAAATATTCTATATATAGAGTTGCGAATGTTGTTGCTTTAAACATAAACAGAAAGGAATCTATACTCGAATTTTAACAAATGCAAAAAAAAGGTTGCCTTTGTCCTAATATGTCAATTTCTTCATTATTCCTTTTTTTTTCTTTTCCTATAAGCAAAATCAGGTGGTAGAGAGATCTCTTACCCGGATTCTTCGGATGAAATATGATTCCAATATCTCCGATCATCAATGGCTGTGATTCTCAACGCCTTATATGAAATCAACATGTTCATCTTCCCGCTGCTCTTGTCCAACCAAACTTGCTGCAAAAAAATTTACCATCTGTTACTTTAACTGATGATGCTTATTCTCTTCAAACTAACTCAAGAATCCAATGCAATCTGTATCGTAAAGCTCCAAGCTTCAAGATCCCAGATTGTTGGACTTAATTTGATCCGCATAAATAAAGATTTGATGAAGTGAAGGAGAATTAAGGGAAAACCTTGGTACCGCCATCGAAGCAGATGGGTCGAGAAAATCTTGCGAAGATGTCTTTCTTGCTCAAATTCTCTGCAGTTTCATGCAAAACTCTCTCCACCAGAAACTTATAATTGGAGGGCAACTTAGTTTCCCACACAAAATCAGCCAAAGAAGCCCCATGAAAGGTCCTGTTCAACCTTGCAAGTTTGCATATCTCAGGTGGATCCAAGTACATGTAAATAGAAGATACACAGTTCTCTGGAACATCATCAAGACCTTGTCTTGAAGAATAAGAAGAAGACCCCTCATGATAATTTCCATTCTGCGGATTAGAACCTGATAAACCAGCCCCCATCAGGAAAGATCAAGGACTGATGATCAAGGAAAAGAGAAGATCTAGGTGCGTTGATGATCAGCAACAAAAGGGATCTACAGATAGAAAAGGAGGCGATAAATTGTAAGGCAAATTGGTGGAGGGAAGGAGGAAGGTATCACCATTTTCTTTAAGTGGAAGAAGTGGAAGAAAGTGTCAGCTTTGATTGGAGCCCTTTGATAGAGAATCAGAGAGCTAGTTCAGGAAAAAGAGATAAAGTGAAATTCCAAAAGGACTTTTCTAATCGGAGAACAAAAAATGGATAATAAAAAGGACGCTCACAAAAATACAGAGGGGCGTGTATATGAATGTGCATGGAATAAAATTTAGTATATAATATCGTCATATTCTTGTTGGCACACGGTTTTATGGTGTATGGGAGGCTTGAGTCCATACCTATGTGTTTTGAAGAAAGTAGAATCGATTTATCATTAAAATTATTGAGTTATTTATTCAAACAATGTAATATTTATTATTAGATATATTCGATAATTCTATCTCATTCACAGTGTTTAAAAAAATAATAGCTACAAATTTTATTGAGAAATATAGGAAAACATGATATATTCGAATACTACATATATTGATAAATTAGACTTGACATTTCGAAAATAAGAGTCGTTCATGACTCACACTTCTTATAATATAATGGTAATTATTTTAATTAATTTTAAAAATAATGTTATTATTTTTATTATAATATGAATCTTGCGAATCATGAATAATCGCCATTAATATACCATATAATATTTTCCCATATTAATATAGCATAATATGCTATCAATTCAATAAAATGATTGAATGTTCTCAATTTCTATTTTTATTTTTAACAACTATTTAAAAATATATATATTAATTACAATTTAAAATATTTGTTACAGCAACAACAACAATAATAACAATCTAATAAAAAGCCAAGTAGTGAGTAGTCTTATCTCCAACTAATAGAGCGATTATTTCAAAACAACTCACATAAAATAAATAAATAAACAAATAAAATATAAAATAAGTAATAAGCTAAATAATATGATAAACATTAATTAATAGATAAAAATACAAAGAAAATTTATTTAATGTATTAAAAATTTAACTTAAATAATGAATTGGATTCAAATAATTACTAGTTAACCTACGACTTTAGTCATCTTACCACTCCTTTTAGGCTATTTTCTTTCCTTTTGATTTCTATACAAAGCTATGCTAGACCTAGTTGCTACAAGCCTCCTACGTTACGTGTGGAGAGAAGGATAGTGAAAGCTATGGTCTATGGTTGAAAAACTGAGAAAACTTCGATAAAGCATACATGAGTTTGGTAAACATTTTAGATCTTCTTTCAATTCAAGATTTATATGTTTTGACTTCCTAAGGAAATTTCTTACTTCTGTCCATTGTTCACCGTCTTCTAAGGTGTTCCTTTCGTATACGATACACCCAACAAAATATACATTAAGTTGTTACATTAAACTATTGATTAATCAATAAGATGATCATATTGTTCCTGAAAATTTGCAAAAATGGGGCTTTGATTGTAATTGTGATTCAGCAAGTTGAGACAAAGAGGCATTTGATTAGGAGCTTAAGATGCGTTATAACTAATTAAATTCACCCTAAATTGTAAGAGTTCCAGGGGATTGCCCTCTTGTAGAAGCTATTAATTGAATGGTGTAATCCGTCACTTTGAGATTCAATGCATGTTTTATTGGATGTAAAAAAAAAAAAAAAACAATGATTTGAAAATTCATTCGATGAAGTTAGTTAAATCTTAAAAATTTTAAATTGTTTAACTTGTTTCAATTTTTACTTTTTTTTTAATTTTTGTTATCAAAAATCGATTAGTTTATTAATTAATCAGTAAATTTTTATATAATAATAAATTATTATAAGCTTAAATAAATAAATAAATTTTTATTTTACAATTTTTTCTAATAAAATTTTAAAATTTTTAATAAATAAGAATAATCTCTTTCAATCATATCTCAAAATTTTTAATTTTATTCAATTTTTAGTCAGTTTTATGACGGTTTAATACCAATTAAACCTTTTAAACTTTAAATCTCTCATTTTACCAGTTTAACTTCTGATTCAATTTTTAAAACATTAAAAAACTATTAATTCAAGATTAGCATAATAACATTTCCAAACTACCATTTTAATGTATCAAATAAATAAAAAATAAATTTAATAAAAATAATAATTAACATGATAGACTTAATCATTTATAATATTATGTAATTTTATCAAATTTTATTTTTTTAATACAATCGATTGTGTATCAAGTTTCTACAACAATTTAAAATTTACACATTATTTCAAGTGATTTGTTTAACAAATTCATAATCTGTTTGAATGAAATAATATTAACAAATTGAATACATATCTATTCTCAATTAAATTACTAAAGTATTTACTAGATGTGCTTGAACCAGTTGGTACTCTTAACGTTATAGCCTGGTTTTATAAATGGTTTCTAGGACCATCGTCACACATGGGACTTTGTATGTGTGTGTGAAGGGTTGCTTCCCTGCACGTAAGGTTGTCTGAGTATTTATATTACGACCATAACTTACAAGGTCATTGCATATTTCTAGGTTGTCTCTGTTTTAGTACGTTGCTTTGTTTCTTAGGCATCACATGGAGTGGAGTAGCAATTACTATTGATCCATCAGAAAGCAACTTAAGTTGAAAAGATTAGATTCAACCTCCACCACTCAGTACTTCCACCTTTTAGTACTGTTTTGTCTTTTAGTCTTCCTAGAAGTAGGTCGGGTTGATAGGTGATAACGGATCTAATCTTTGAAGGTACCGTCTGAATTCTGACCTGAAATTCAATCGGATTTAAATATTAATTAATAAATCACATTTAAATACAAA